>JBCFXI010000654.1:0-125218 GCA_038496175.1 Ampulex compressa
TTATGTACAGACCATTGTTATAGAATATATTGTATCATGTAGAATTATATTACTGGTCTCTATATATTAATATATTAACTAATTTGCGTTACATTATTAATTAAACATTTAATCGTCCATTCTTGTAAATATATAAATACTTAGAAATATGTTAAGTGTAATTGGTCTAATGTTTTTAGAATAAGCAATATAATTTTGTACAAGTCACGTTCAAATTAAAAATGTAAACTGTACGTGTTATATTAAACCAACGATTGTTTTACTGAGCACAGTTGTTATTTAAGACTTAGAAAAACGTATCTATAAAAACCACGCGCACTGTGCACATTTCTGGCGCGTGATTCCGGTCACTGACGGCCCTTTGGTGGACCGGACTGCCGAAGCAAAAGGGTTAAATGTTAATATTAATATATTATTTAAATAACACATATATATGTAATATTTAATATATATATATATATATATATAATATTATTATTGAATTCTTTAATATTAGTATATTCAACGCAAATAAAATAAAAAATGGGACTAGGTAAGGTAAATTATTTATACACGGTTCAAAGGACATTTTGAGAAGCATGTATTTCAGAAATGGCGCCTTCGTTTTTCGAAATCGACGCGTCGTAATTCCTCTTCCCTTTCTTGCAACCTATTTCGGTTTTTATCAACTCTTACGGTTTCCAGCAACGTAGCTCATTCTCCAATACGCTCGTGCCAAGTTTCTTCGCTTGGCACGGGAAAGAAGTGTATATCTTCGACCGCAGTCGTGCGTGGATTTATGCATGGTGATCGTCATCGAGCGTTTTTCAAGCTGTATGACAAAGTAACCGTAAAGTACGGGCGCTGTAATAATACGCTCGCTTTAATGAAGACTTATGGCGCGCCTTGTTTCGCGATACGGGGTACTTTGGCAGTACGGTGCAAACTACACGTCATCCTTTTCACTTAAAATCTCGTGAGCCATAAAAATTGAAATGGATCAAGCACTACTGGCAGGGCAGTGTGCTTTTGTGAATCTCTGAGTTACGGCTAAAGGAAGGAGCAACGATGAGTCATAAATTTAGAAGTTCGCTGGATTCTAAAGAACTATTGTAAACGTAACTGCTCATATTAAGTAATGTTTCGGTACAGAATCATTGAAAATATTTGCATAAAAACAAAAGCTGTAATAAGCAAATGATAGATTTCAATCAAATTGAAAGAAATACAATTTGTGTAACTGTCTTATCAAAATCCTCATTCCCTATTAATTATGCACGTATACTTATATACATTAGTAACGAAATTTTGCAACAAATATCCACTTTAGTACCTCTATACTCTCCTTTAAAACCCCATTTATCCCAGCGCATTTATTTCTCCTTCCAATCTTTTTTTTTCTTACTGATTCCATTCGAATGATCGAAATTAAGCATAATGTGATTCGCCATAAAATATAACCATTTTCTGTAAACGTAAAGAAGGACGGGCTGTCCGACGCCATTATCACAATGTGATCCGCGTTTAATTAATGTCCACATGCGCGGCATAAATTCCAATAAAATTCCTTATACGATCAGAGAGAAGTTACGTCGATTACTCTAATGGAATCCATATAAACGCAAACGCCGGAGGAGGGACGCGAGTTAACGAAGAAAAAAACGTCCAATAATAAGTCTTTCCCGGCTTCGTCACAAGCATCGACCCCCAATTCGTTGGCCAACATCCCCGAGAAAATCCCCCATCGGATACGTCAAACCTGCCGAGATATCCTGCGCGATAGAGCTAATAACAAAATCAAGATACGTCGAGATTATCTTCGTGGACGGATACGGGTATCTCGAATCGATGACAATCAGGGGTACGCAGGACGTAAGGATGGCGTTTAATTTCCGAGGGCGCGCATGCACTGCAGGGAATTAATATAGATGGATATGAGCTATCTGCTGGGTCGGCCAGACCGGGTATGCCGCTGACGTGTATGACTCTCGTGATGGGGATCACAAAGTCCTGACAGGACATTCGGCCGCGTAGGACGCTGGATATCAACCCGTTTTAACGTAACTGTCGAGTGGACGCTTTCGAATCTCTGAAACTGACACTGATGGCTTATCTCTCGTCGAACCACCGTGATACGCGTCGCTGGAGATCGAGCAGGAGATCGATGGATCCTCGGGAAATCGATTAAGGCACCGGTTGATTCACCGTGAATTGTCGATACCGCGCGGCTCCTTTGGAACGACTACGAGTTTGTGGACGACGCGTGATCGGATAGAGGCACCCACGACGTTCTGCCTTCCTCCTTATCGAGGACGATGAGCGATCGGGTTTCCTTTATTCTATTACCCTTGGACCGATACTTCGCCATTTACGTGGTCAGATAACGATCGTGTTAGGAAATTAGGAACTTGGAGTTACACGATAAAGAATTTCTTAGGAAGTTCTGTGCGATACTTCTAGCTTATATAAACATGTACATATACGTAAATGTAAGAATTGAAATCGTATATGAAAAATTTAAGTTGTATTATAAACTAAGATTATAGATTGAGGATATAGCTTGATGGGCTATATTAAATTTCTGTCATTGGTCACTCCATTTATCATACGTTGGTAATACAAATTAATTAAGCCAAAAGAATGAATAACGATTGTTACAGATCTGGACCAATTATGTTTTGTTTCATGTGTATACGACTCGTATACCAACATTATAATAAAGAAGCGAGAGCTGGTAATCAAATAATATAAGTCTACCTGATGCGTCAACCAGATTGTAAATATTTTCATACATCAAAAACAATAAATGTTACAAAAAAAACTCGGAACATTTTAATATAATAGTTCACTATTGAAATTTATTATTAGTTTTATCAAAGGTATGTTTTGTGAGTGAGATAAAAATGATGTCGTTTTTTGTAACAGAAATAATCTTCCATTGCGTTCAATCCAAACTGACATTCCACAAATTTGTCGAAATCTCACTGCTATTTTCTTCCTCCGGTCTTCTTTATATAAAGCCGCATTCAAGCGCTATATTGAACTTTAATATGGCTTATTTATGCTATAACCGTCCTGATGTCGCTCGTTTTATCCCATTGACGCGATGCATCGCACAATAACTTCTCATTTCCGGTTCATTTTTTAAAAACCAAAAATATGAATATTGGCCACGAATGTTTCTTCGGAAACATTACGAGAAATAAAGGTTAACTCTATTAAGATTTCTGGTGATTTTCAGAAGCTAACTAATCTCCACAACTAATCAATATTTAAATTTCTATTCCACAACTTCTAAAAAGTATTTGGCCATACCATAAATGAATTTATTTAAAGCAAGAATATAAAAACTAAATAAAATTGAACTTATTCCTGTTCTCACTCAATATACATGTACTACAGCAGCTATCACGCAACTATCAATAGTTGTTTTTTCTCTCTTCCAAATTCCTGAAGCATTTTTTTTATGAATATTCCAGTTCTATCCACAATATCGTTCAATCACGGCTTTACAAAATTTAGTATAATGAAGCTTGAAACCGTTACCTATACACGCAGCATGAACTCAAGGTGAATACAGACACCTTAGATTCCACCGCATCTTCTCAGTTCACATCCCGACTGCACGAATCGAAATATCGACAGGGTCCATCTGCGTACATCCGTTAAACGGAAAGCGAATTAAATTCAGCGGCAATGCGAGCATACGTCAATTACGCTACTTCGATGTGGATACAGCTTTGATCAATGGACCGACCGGCTGAGTAATCCCGTCTGTAAGCGATGAACGAGCCACGAGATTATCATCGACCGAGCACCGTGCCCACGGTTATCGAACTGTTGACTTTGCGTTTCGCGAAAGAGCGGAGGCCATGCGTTCACCAATTTTTCAGATTTAGCCACTGGATATAAAAGCTCAAAAAAGGCCGGATGATAAGTTATAATTACAAAGTGTTATGTATAATTAAATATTGGACTTGGCACATCGTGTGTGAAATTAAACGCTTTGCGCGTGATAAATCAACTGGGGAATTTCTAAAAAAAGTGATCGCATACGATTGGACGAGCTTTGAATATTTTGTACTGATCATCTTTTACGCAGATTCCTTTGATTTGCTGGTACAAACAGTTATTAACGGTATGAATTAAAACCTCATTAAATTTGATTACAGATCCGGCATTGTTTGCGGTATCTACATATTATATTACTTGTTATAACACGTACAGGTAATTATGTAATTTGTAGATAATAGTTGGAAATAAAGAATAAAATAATTCGTTATTGGTGTATACAACATTTAGGGTCTTACATGTAATATGTTAATTGATCAGAATATAGAACTGAGTAAGAATCGAATATACATGCTATTTATTCTATAAATAGAGGTAATATGTCCGCTATGAGACACTTGAATCCAGTCTATATGTGCCTACGGGACGCAAAGTGCAACTTTGATGCATCTTGTCGTCATTAAAGTCATTCATCATTATGCACGGATCGACGTTATCTCACGAGTTATCATGAGAAACTGAATGATCGGTTCGATTACGTAGAAGTATTGTATCGGAATTCCAGCAATCGATGTATTCCCTCGCTCGGTGCTCAAAACCGACATCCAGACAAACACCCAAAACCCCCGCCAAAATAATTTTTAAAATCAAATATATTTTAGCGTAGGTATATATAGTGTGCCATAGGTAAATGTATCACATAATATGTCGTCGTGCAGTAAAACATACGATACGATTATTGCGACGTGTCGGAATAAAAACGGCATTTATCAAGCGGGAGATATTGTTTGCAGTTGGCATTCACGATATGCGTAACCGGCTTTATACCCGAAATTGATTTTCAGCAGTTATTTAGTATTGCTCGCAAATGCTAACGGCAAATAAAGATTCATTAGAGTGATCTACGTTTCGTAATTAACGAAGGCTGTGACCGCCGCAGACAGGTGCATTATTCTACTCGCTGTATCGCATTACGGGAGCCAACAGCCGCATTGAATTATGTTGATCGGGTAACAGAGTGGTATATAATACTGTTCGTTAAGAGTTAAGTGAGTTTCTCTTATAATTGAGTGCCATGGCGCAGTAAAGGAAATTTAAAAGCGATAATAAAAATACTTAAAGTACTGTAACGTTATTAATAATTACATTTTCACCATTATATATTACAATTTCGCACTTAATTCAGTTATAATCATAATCAGTGACAATTATAATTATTCGCGTATTATATTCTGCTAAAAGAACGGCAAATATATTATGTATGAAGATTTCAAATGGGATAAAATGTAATTTTATGCTTCATCGCAATCGGCATTTTATCAGAAAAGTGGATATTAATACTTTAATAAATTTAAAGCAGGAGTGTATTTCCTTTTATCTAAAATTCCTTTTATATTATTAAATCATATTCGCGATAACGATGTGCTTTACTTTATTAAATTGTACGGCCAAATTTGACTGATCTCTCCAGAATTACATCTAATTAGCTAACGAAAAGGGGCAATGAATTGACTGACTTCTTACTTCTAATTTTATTGAAAAAATTTAATTTCATTGTTACTTTGATTGGATTTGAAAAACACAATAAAGCAAACAATGTACAACATTATATATATGGAAGTTTAGAGGTTATCAGATTATACAAAGCACACATTTATTTAGGCAAAATGTACCTTTTCTCAATGTCGCAGTCCTTATTCTGTCAGTCAAGCATAAATTTTTTTTATCCGTGTACTCACCATCTGAAACAAATAAATCAAAATGTTTTAGTAGACAATGACTTGCCTTTAGCGATCATATTTAATTAGAAGCAGCTAATAATCATCATAATCGATGCCACTACATATTCAGACCGAATAAATATAACCAAATAAACCAAATATATATATTCAGATACATATGTACAATATATCTGCAATATCGAGCTTGCGTTGACCTCGTCTTAGTCATGATAAATGATAATAAAGCTCCACGTGTAGCCGGGAGAGTAAATAAAGAATCCGAGGGCTAAAACTTGACCGTACAATGCGATGCTTCAGAGTGTTGCCAAAACGAGATAGATATGTTTTCATTGGGGAAGCTTCTCCCATAATATATTACTGCAAAAACCCATCAGGAAAAATAGCTGAGGGTACCTGACGCGCCATTATTAGAAGTTCGACTATGCAAACAGCAAAAGTACGTCTGCAGACAGGAATTGTTTATTACGATAATAAAGTTCATTCAACGACAATCCGATTAAACTTTTGAAAATTCTAAATTTCCAAAAGTTTTAGATCATTTAGCGGTTAATATTTCAGGGTTCCCACGATGAAAAGAAAAACAAATTTTTAAAGTATAATATTAAAAAAAATACAATACAACTTCTTACCAGATTATTCACAAAATCCATATACATATAACAAATAGTTGAGAAAGCGGGTTATATTTTACAACGCATATTCCAACTGATACTATACAACGTGATACAAGGATAGCGTGAATACGCCCGATACTTACAAGCAATTTAGTAAAAACCGCGAACGTGAAGGCATAAAAGCAATTTGCGATCGACAGTATCGCAAGCTCCACCCGCATCATCGCCGATCGAGGAGGTAACGAAGCATGGTACATTATCGCGGCTTGTCATTAGCACGATCTTCAGACGTGGTCGTATAAAAGCACTGTGCGGTACAGCCACCCCAAAAAGGCGAAGGTCATCCGGCGGGCAATCCAGAGGATCACAGGGAAAGACGTGGGGTGGGTAGGATACGAGGAGCCGAGATGGCCCCTAATAGAGACAGAAAGCCAATCTACCCTTCCTGGGTCCGAAAAAGATGTACCACAGAGCTCTCTAATCTACAGGAGAACCCTTTCAGGTTTTAGGGTAGAGCGGTGCAAACATTTCCCCTCATTGCCGCCGACACCGATGCTCTGCCGCTCGATCTCTCGCAGGCAGAAAGTTCTTCCACCTTGTTTCCAAAATTAAACCGCGACGACGGAGGTACCCACCCGAGACTTCAGCTACGAGCGAAACGCGGAGAATTTTCGGCCCGTGGATAAACTCCCGTTCGCGCGAACTACGTATGAGTACAAACACGGGCGACCGCCGCTGCTTTTCATCTCCACCACCGAGCAATCTTTCCCCTCATAACCCGAATCGGCGGCCTAGATTACTCTCACAATGCTACGTAATGAAACGATAACCTTTAACGATTCATTCGAAGTACATTTTTCGCTGTGAATTTAAATTCCCTATTTGTTGTGTGTCTAGTGAATTTATGATCGAAGATATACGTGATAGCACGGTACGTATCATTTTTATCCCTGCAAAGCTTGACTATTGAAGGCTTTAACGGGTCAAGTGCTCCTTCTTCCAATCATTGGTTTATTGATTTTCAAACTTGAGAGCTTTCATCGTGATATTTTGCCCCGATTCTGGTTATGGACTATTAAGGTTATGGAATTACAGGACATACTCCTTAATGTAGATTCCTTATCGAGGATGCATTTAATGCGAAAAGTGTAGATCCACGAGTCACGTTATCTCTTCCATGAACTCGTTTAACTCTTAATCCGTTATAAATAAATCGATGGGGGATTATTATGCCCATTTTACGAAGAAGGTGATATACTCACCGGACCAAATGTTTCCAAGCCTCTTCTTTTACACCATAATCGTTCATCTATGTTGTATAAAGTATAAATCCTACCAACCGTTCTTGCTTTTAGTTCAAAACCCTCCCATCGTTATTACAGCGTTTGAGGGCCACAATGCCGCTGGTAGGATTGGCCGTGGAGAGAGAAAAGAGAGAAAGAGAGACAGCGAGAGAGAGAGAGAGAGAGAGAGAGAGAGAGAGAGAGAGAGGGAAAAAGAGAAGGGAGTACGGTGCATTCGTTCTGAATGCAGAAATGACGGGGAATAAGCACGCCGGAGAACGGGTCCTTTTCGCAGTTTATTCTTCGTAAAGTCGAAGAGAAAGAAGGGAGGCCCGCAAGTACCAGCGTCAATAGGGGGCTCGTCATTATTCTCCCGCGGGCAGGCCCGGATAGGGTGAGGCAGCGGCATAAAGGTAGCGATGAATAATTATCGCGAGTGCTCAAAAGTAAAACAAACAAGTAACCGCGCTCGACTTGACGGCTAAGTGGCGTATTTAACAAACAAACGGTCGAGTAGGTGCAGCCACTGCGCGTGGAGCAACGGGTCGGCCGAAATACGAGGGCCTCGGTTCGCGTGTACCCACCTGATTAAGGATACCCCATGGGGATCGGAGCAAAAGACCACTTTGGCCTTCTGCGCCAGCCGTTAATCACCACGATCGTGGGACGAAAAAACACGGTGGCTATCGTTCTACGTTCTACTTATTTGTATCTCGATTAGGAATGTGGTCGCTCTTGAAGTGTACGAATGGTATTAGCCTACGCTGAATCATCGATGAAGGGAATATCGCTATGAATCAACTCGTACCAAGAATACCAGCTATTGCATTCTTGATTTCGTCTTATGCGTTGCGTACTCTTTCGTTTACACTTGACGTGTCAACTCTCATTTTTGATCTGATGTCAAATGGCACGGTCCATCAATCCCTTATACGCTTATATTTGATGTATTCCTCACCTATGTATACATTCCGGTATGCTTATGCTATTTAAAAGCATAAAACGCGTGTAAATGTTATCGATCGAAAAGAAAGCACGCAAAACGGATATACATAAGCAAAGCTTCTTGTATTTCACATGAATCCAGGGAAAACGAATAATCCAAGAAATGTACGACATAGCGCCCTATTACGAGCACTCGCCTTATGCGAAAACAATAGTTCGGCCGATATCTTCAACGCATTGTAAAAAAATCGCGTTATAAGAGCTCGCGTTATGCGCGAGTCTATCGTGCCTATAAAATTTTACGAGGCCCCTACATCGCATCTCCATTAGCCGCTCACGCCTTCGCTTTTCCACGGCGCGTTTTCGGCCTCCGCTGATTAAGGGCCACGGCGGGCGCCGTTCCTGCCCTCGAACCTAAGGGCGCACCGCATTACGCGACGAAACAGCCGTGAGAAGAGCACGGGATAATACCCGCGCAGGGACTCCCCGGATCTGTGGATTTTAAAGCACTTTCAGCTCCTTCCGCACAGGAGAAAAAAGGCGGCGGGCGAAGGGCAGGAGGAGAGGGGATCGAAGAAGGGCTAAGGCGGATGCTTAGGGCGCGACCCGAACCCGACTCCGACCGGCAACTCCCCTTTGACATCATTCAGATAAAATACGGTGTCTCTTCCCAGTCCCCGATTACTCCTACCACCGACATCCCCTGAGCAGTCCGAGCAGCGCGGTGAACCTCGAGAGTATCGTAAAAAACTTGTACCGGTGAGTACCTCCGCCATCGATGAAGCCCTTTTAGCGGCTAAATATTTTGCATGCGATATACGGGAGAGTGATACTTTACCTGGATTTAGGGGGATTTCGATGGACTTTTTTTTCGACGGACTTTTTTCGACGGACTTTTTTCGACGCTGAGATTAATCTTAGCTTATTTGATGTATTTGGGTGATATGTACACCGCGGGTTTGGTGATGAGATAGTTGTTTCGAGCAGTAGGTTATGTTTGGAATAATATCTGTATTTATTAGCGATAAATAAAATTGTTTAGTTTCTTGTTATCTATGAAGCAGTTATAGATGCTGAATGTTTAGAGGATATTCGATGCGTGAGTTATATTTCATTTTTAATGAAGATGTTTATATTTGTACGGAGAGCTTGTTGAGTTAATTTTACTATTGGAAGAACTTACTTGTCTTTAGAGGGTCGAGGTTAGCGGATAATTATAAAGTAGTCGATGTTATGTTTTCAACTCTTATTAACCTTTCGAGAATGTATTGATCGATGACGCAACATTATTGTAAGTTTCTATTAGAATCTTTTGACTATTAATCTTTGTTTTTTTCCAATTAAGCAAGAAAAATAACGAACGTCTAAAATGTTCTTCAACAAGCTCCAGTTTCGAGAAAGTATTCATACTATTTTTATAACGCTTGTTATTAACAGATTGAATATCATCCATTAATATTAAAGTATTATCAAACCATAGCTACAAATGTAATGTTTCCAAAAAAGGAGAAACACTACATTACCGTCACTTCTTACAAAAAATGGTATATTTTACAGTGGCCTATCAGCAGGCAAATAATAATAATACATAAATATTATTCTTGTAAATATTAAATTTATTTCCACTGGTTTATGGAAAAAATGTATCGGATGTTAATTAATTTCTCATGTGTAAGCGATTGTGAAAAAAATTCGAGCCATCAGGTGGCTCGGCCGGGAATGGTCTACCCGATGGCTCGAATTTTTTTCACGATCGCCTACGGATGAGAAATTAATTAACATCTAATGAATCTTTTCCACAAACCGGTAGCAATTAATTTAATATTTGTAATAATAACATTTAGTTATTTATTTATTTTTTTAATTAATTTTCAGCACCGACTGCTAAGGTCATTGGCCGAATCTATTATCTGCCCGCTAATAGATTATTATTAAAACATACTATTTCATGACCACTGGGTACGTTCCTTCAATAAGGAACACGCACGCGTGCGTGCGCGCGCGCGCACACACACACGCACACACATTTCTTTTAAAAGCCTCGAAACTAAATCACGCACCGAATACTTGCTCCAACATGAAACAATAACGCATATCGTGCGAGAGTACCAGTCGGATACCATTGTACACGGTGAATGTCCGACCAGTTTTGGCTCCGTGCAGACGCCGCGGCGGGGCTTTCAACGGACACTATCGCGGAGCTGTATTTCCGAAGTAGCCGAAAAGTGGCAGCAGTCGAGATTACTGGCGGAAAGGACGGCCAGGTCCGGGAGAAGCAAAGTTAGCGACACGTCCAGACTTATCTCCCCTCTGTTTAATTTAACGTAGCTTCGAGTTAGCCGTTAACGTGCCGGCGAGGAAACTCGGCCGACAAGCGTTCCCAGTTTCCGCGAGTCTGGACACCCCCCTCCCCCCCTCCTTTCCACTTCTCGCGCTTCTTCCCGCTTCTTCCCGCTTTTCCCGCTCCTCCCTCTTCTTCCTCGCCTGACGTCCCTGCCAACGACGCTCGAGTAACGCGATACATCGCTGCAATATCCTCCCGAATACTGCGATGAACCATTTCGCGCCATTTACCGTCTAATTTGTAGCTGGAAAAGTTACCGCGACCCGGCGCGGAACTTTGGATAAAGGTGACCCGTGTTTCGCGTACGAATGGAGATGGAAGCTCACGCTGGTCGAGGACGACCGCGGCCCCGTCGTTTCTCCGAAATGAAATTTTGATGAGCCTTAATGAGGAAGCGCGAAAATTAATTAGCAGGAGCGTGTCCAGGAGGGAAAATAACGGTGGTTTTGACTTTCGCGGTATTTATAATCACGGGCCGTGCTTGTAGTCACCCAGTTCTCGAGCTCTACTTACGCTGCATGAATGTTTAAACGTGTATCAGGCTCCTGGCGAACGTACGCGAGGGATAAGGGGTTTCGAAAATGCTTCGGTGAAGCAGCAGCGCTGTGAGGATCGATGGAATTTGCGATGGGTTTTTAATATAGTTTTTAGTATACGTTGCGAGTGCTCAGACGCTGCGTTGCGTACAAGGTATTTAAACATTATGGTATTGGTCAATAAAATCGGTCACTCTGGAATTGCTAACCTGAATTTGTAAATAAAACTCGGAATCAAACGAAGATGTATAACTTTGTCGGAATGTTCTGAAATATCGAGAAGATAATGATGAAATACAACACAATGTCGAGAAGATATTGAGGAAACACAATGCAATGTCGAGCAGATATTGAAAAAATACAACAATGTCGCAATTTACGTTCGTACGCAAGGAGATTTAACTTCGTTCGCAAACGTTCAGCTTGAAAATCCCCGTGGAGGTACTTCGTCATCACCTCATTTTACAACAAAATCCCAATCCGGAGAGGACATCCCTCCTATCGGTGGGAGGGTCGAACATATCGGCAAGGTTCTAAAAACATTTTTTCAAAGACAGCCAAAAAAAAACGTGGAAAAATTGGCGGACAAACGGGCGAAACGCACTCGGCAGGCCATTGATTTCAGCGTGGGGTACGGAAGCGTGGCTCCTCGACGTACTACAACCGATTCCACTTGAATGACTATGGAATATCGTGTCTATACACCGTTTCAGCAGCGATTTTACGAACGTGTAAGCCGGAATGGCTCGATAAAAAAGTGCATCGATGGTTGCCAGTTCACAATGCCGTACAATATCGCGCATCGGTCGCCTCGACGAATGCGTTTTGCCCCTCCTCCGCACCGCCGGCCACTCGACGGGGATTTTCCACGGAAATCCATGTACTCCTATAGGTATTAACCACCATGGAGGACTTCACGGCTGATCTCTGTATTTATAAGGACCCTTTCTCTTCAACGATCGAATTGGCCTTCTTGCTGCACGATCGTTTACATATCCTACGATTATTTCCATCAAAATTCCAGCTTTAATCTCAAGCTTACCATGCACCCAGAGCATTATGATAATCGAAATATCTTCACATGGATCTGCGCACAAATAACATCGTATATACGTACATTCATCGTTGCATTATCAAACATAAATTCTCTTCGACAGCAATTGCTACGACACGCATTAGAGTGTTTCGCTGTCGGGAATAAATTTTGTCAAATAAGCACCCCGATCGTATTATAGAAAGAGATGCCGTAGATAACTCGTTGGCTTTTGATCAAGCTTTTTGGCCACTGCTCGAAGCGCCTAGCGGTGGAAGCGACTTCCATCAGTCAAAAGTACCAGCCGTTCTCTCGCGCAGGGGTGGAAGACCACGAAGAGGGGCGAAGGGTCCCGACAAGCCGCGGATGGGAAAGGACAGAAGTACGGTCTTAAGAAAACTCGCAATATTTACACGACGGAAATCAGGCAGGACGTAAAAATACAAATCGTCCTAATCATTATTTACTTTACTTTGCCGAGCATGGCGTCCCTCCACCTCGACGAGATTCCCCTAACGTCGGGCAGCCAGAAAGGAGTCCCGACTTCGCAGTGCGGGGAACATCGACCCACGAGTAAAATCCGAGAGCTCGAGCAGGGTAGGAAAACGGTCTGATTAAAGAGCAAGATTGCAACAAGACCCCAGCGATATAGGCGAGCGTTAATTTTATCGACGTTTCGTGAGGGAGCACGAATCTTTTGGCGTCTCTGCCGCAGGACGACGGGGCAACCATGGAGAACCTTTCGTGCTGTTTACGTAGCACCAAGAATTACTTTAAGAGTGGCATTCAAATATCCACTCGTGATTATACGCACTTTTTCACTTTGCAACGATATTTTCGAGCCGGTTTAGGATTGCATCAAAATCGTTTTGGATTAGATAATAAGGAAAGAGTAATAACGCTTATTATCGTAAGAAATATTGTATAAATTTTCTTGGAACTTACTTTTCCTTAGGTTTTTGAAGTATATACCATCATTATTTTACCCAATATCCATCTATTCCAGGCAGATTTTTCGCTAAAGGATTCATACTACATAAATAGATTTGTTAAAGAATAAATTTATAATTTTGAAACGTTACAGGACCGTGAAAAATCTAAAGATAATACTTAACCCAAGTGTCTTACATAAAAATTCACGTTCCTATCAATCTTACCATCGACACTATGAAGCGATGCAAAGTGAATTCTTATACCTTATAACCAGTACAACATTCTTCTCTACGCAGGATTGAAATTCACGCAGAACATCAGTACAGCCCTACAAACCTACGTCACGTAGCTGCTCCCCTGCATAATATACATTTAACCTTTACACCGTCGAAGCCTCGTTAAAGATGCCGCCGCGCTCTCCTGCGTCAGAATTTCTCTCCAAAGTTGAAAATAAATCACCTTCGTTAGGACCCTTCGAGATAAAGTCCAAGGTAAAAACCTACGTTACTTTCTGGTCCACCTGAGACTATTCCTGCGAGGAAATTGGCACCGATAAGGTCCGCCATGCGGCGAGGGAAATTCAATTAGGCTCTCGTCCGGCATATCTCGCCGTTTTTTCCCCGAGTGCGGTTTGGCGCTTAATCTAAGATAATCGGAAGGAGGGAAATCTTGGCTGTAATCGGAGCCAGGCAAGGAAGACAGGAGGTTTCGTTCGGTATAAGTCGGTGGGAGGCCTGCGGGGGGAGAAGCGAGGGGCCTTTTGGCCGGGGAAAAGGGCGATGCGGGGCGACCGAGGGAACCGGTGTTCCGAGGAAAGAATGAAAAATAAGCCCGGAGGGGCTGGGGACAAAATGGCTCATTGGCCACGCGTTCGTCTAACTACGTTACTCGTGGCAAGACCATTTCTCTTCGAAGCAAACTCCCCGCGCTCTTTCGCCCTCGAGAGCAGGATTGCAAGTGGCAATCACGGCGTCACGACGGGGCGGTAAGGAAGGAAGAGGGGGGGGGGGGGGAGTCCGAAAGGAGAAGAAAGAAATAACCAAGTGGCCCCGAGCCGCGGACCCGGGGAAATTGAATAGTAGCCGCGAAATTGAAAGAGGAAATTCAACGTCCTCGTTCCCTTCTTTGTCGCTTGGTGAGTCCGAAACTTGAAGGCTGCGTCGCTTTCTTTCGTCTCGGTATCGAGAATCGCGATGAAAATAACGCAGAGTAGGACGAAGGCTCGGCTCGCTAATGCTAGTGAAAGATGGCTAGTGTTCGTTCGTTCATTTTTGGCACCGATTTCTAAGATCACTCGGTCTAAGACCTACTGTTTAATGTGGGTTTCGAACTACCGGAACTCGGTCTACATGTCCCGTGGAAAAATCAGAGGTGTTGGTGGCATTTGAACCGGGGTGTCCCGCGTGGAAGTCCGAGCAGCTATCCACTACACCACCGTAGCAGGAAGAGTCTAGTAACCAATTACATATAAACGCATTCGCCAGAGGGCCTCGACTGAGCGTCGAGTGATAATGAATTTCTATTTTTAAGAGCGGCAATATTAAGATCAAGGCGGATCGGTGAACAAGCGAGCAAAAGCATTTGTGTAATTCGGGGAGAGACTTCCGTTCTTCGCGAAGAAGAAGCCAGCTCCAGTTGAAGAAGTGTATCTTCGCTGTAGCCGGCTTATGTAAGTGTGTATAATATACGAACTGCAATTAAATAAAACTACAGCATTGTCTTGTAACTTTTCTTTAAATTTAATTGTCGCGTGTCTTTTTAAATAAACAAATAAATAAATATAATATAATATTATATATATATATATATAAATTTGAATGGCCTCGTCTATGGGTTTAAGTATTTTAGGTTATAATATTTATACTATATTTATTCGTTATATTCTTTATGTTGTAAATCTAATTAATTTTATTTTTTCTTTATTCTTATACATTGTCGTTCTTAATTGCCGTGTTTTGGTCTGTTCACCTATCTAATATATTTTATATTCGGCATCTTCCTTATTCAAACGATTCACATATTTAAATATTCCTCATTACTGGATAGAAGTAAACTTATTATTTTGTAACACCTGCTTACACGAATCCATGCTAAAAAAACCTCGCATAAAATTTAAAGAAACCTGAGTTACAGTCTATGGGACTGACGTATCGTCCTATCTTTATGCCTTTCTCGTGAATTATAAATCCATTATCTTGAGATCCTTCCTTAAGTTACTATCCAGTTTGCACACGACGGTGTAATATTCCCGTCATACGATCTCTGACATTTCTGTAATTCCAAAAGTCTTACAACCCGCTACGTTACGATGTAATTCCGCGGGGCGCGCAAACAAAGTGCGGTGACACGCCGCCACATCGCGTATAATACAAAATTCAATGGAATTAACAGAGTGCTGCTTGAAAGTAGAATATTATTACTCTGCAGGGAAAGCGTTATATCGGTCGCATACATTTTAACATCGGCGAAAGCCATTACGCCCAATTAGTAAATACGCGAAATCCTGAAAACACCAGAACTCGAGAGGCCATTGTACGAGCCTCCCTCATTATAGGTATCGAATAAAGTTGATTATTTGCTTAAACTACGAGCTTCTCAAAAAAGTTTACAGCTCGACGAAACGTATTTTTCCCGCTCGGCGCTGGCATACGTTCCACCAGTTAAACTCCATGAAAAGCTTCCGCAAATGGCGCGCACGGTTTCGATACTTTATGTAGACCACGAAATCGCGCGCCGGAGTCATTCCGGTGGATTACAAGGCTCTTACGATAACGGCGGCGTGCTTCATCGCGATAAAAGTTGGTCCGTTTTACCACGATCGACCGCGGAAATTGGCATCGTGGTGCTTTCCGCTGGGAAGACGTCGTTATACACATCGCCGTCAATGGCCCACGATAATCTAACGAACCGCCAGCCGAGCACCGGTCTTCATTTATCGGGCATTAACCCGTTCGAATCTTTTGCAAACGAATAATATAGCGGAAGTGATATTATGCAATGGATTAATGAGATGTGGATAACGTGTTTAAGAGTTAAGATACTGTGGGATGCACAGTATATATTACATATTAGGGGTATCGGAAAAGAATGTAGTTTTTTCCTCGCGTAGTACCTGCGGTATTCATCTGCCCTCTCTTTATACCTTTCTGATTTCTTTAAGATCGCAAATTTTTCAATCGATAAAGCTGGATTGCTTTCGATTTCAATGGTCAGTATGACATCTTTCGCTTTTCTAGGTCTTCCACATCGAGGGCTATTATTCGGATCAAAATTTCCCGATTTCTTGAACCATTTTTGACACTAGCGAACATCCAAATAATCTTGAAGTACAGCACAAATGTTTTTAGTGACGATTGTTGCAGTATTTTTCTTCAAAAAATGATACAGTACCAAATTTTAAATTAATTTTTCCCTTGGTAAAGATTGATCTATTGTAAATTGAGGCACAAAATACTGATTTTACAAATTACGATACATTCCTGAGAAATAAAGTCACCGAAATAACACAAAACACATCTTCAAAAGGCAGTAGTCAAAACGCAACTGAAGCCCAAAACCGGTTAACGAAAAAAACGACATTCTTTTCCGGTACCTCTAATATATTGACCTAAATACCTCTAAATATATGACCAATAAGTGGTGATCAACCCTAGTGAGAAAGGAATGTCTAATCATAGGTACGGTAGTAAAATACCGAAGCCGCCAGAAAAGTCGAGATCCTAAGAACAGTAAGATTTGATAAGCGATAGTAAACGGTCTAAAATAGAAAGCGAAAAGGAACAATTTTACAATAGAAAGCGAAGGATAAAGTCTAGTAGGAAAGTAAGCAAGAAGAAAGGAAAGAAGTAGAAAGTATATTATAAGTATATTATTTTATACAGATTATATTACACAGATTGCCCAGAGTACCCGAAAAATGGCGAAACATTGTCGATAATAATGGAGCATATTTGGTTTAAATAAATTCACTTTCACACTATAAGAAAACCAGTTGAATTTTACTAAAAACGGAAGAAAGGAAAGCAGAAAGGTCATTTGAAAGCACATCCTCGCCTTACTCTTCCATCTATTCTACACAAATTCCAGATGGATTCGTGCAACAGGAAGAGAGCTGTGCGTCGAAAAAGGGACAGACGTTTAGCCATTGTCCAATTACGAAGCGACAAGACGAAATTTCCGATTTGTTTTTCGTATTAAGAATTCACTATATTATTCAGATTTCTTGTTTATAATTCAATGTATTATTCTATATTCATGTTTATAAATTAATAATCATACACATTCATTATGTATAATATCATTGATAGTGCAGCATTCAGATAGCAGGCTATTGCCCAATTTAAATTGCGATTAGTATATTTAACAACAAAAAGGTACACGAAGCTTGCGTTCTGTATTCAATAAGCCAATAGACCAATAGGTCAGTGCAAAGTAAACGATGTCGTTTTGTGAAATTGTGTCATTGCGCTCACTTAAAACATCCTGTTCGTAAAGTAGTAAAACTGTTTCAAGGAGTAAGATAGAATTCCTGCTATGCCTTTTTCGAAAGGAAAGAAAAAAAACGAAAGGTTCCTACGACCACGAAATAACTGCCGGAGGAGATAAAAAAGATGTATCGTCGGAGGTAATCGTACGAACGAGGGCAATTAACCACAGATCTGCTGAGACAGCGAACGAATCGGTGGAAATGGACCGCCGAAGGAAACTGCTGCAGCTATCGAGAATAGGATTATTCTGGAGTTCTGATTACGTAGTCTCGAAGTCCTCGACCGTTCGCTCCTGGTCCAAACGTAATTAGCTGCCGACTGCTGGAATTATTCCTAACGGAATCCTGGGCCCACCTTGTTAGTTTCCGCAGGTTAGAAATGTACCTGCCTATAATACTGGAAATGCGTGATTTATCCGCTGGCGAGGAAATGGATGATCTTCCCTCGCGCCGAGCATATCGTCTTTCGAGTGCATCTTGAATATCTTGGAACGGTTAGGTTCATCGTACTGGGATACGACGCGAAATTAAACAGGTATATTATATAGTGCTCAAATGTACGTAATTTGAATAACACGATATTTCTTGTTCTTGCCAATATGGTAAGCACCTAAAGTAGGTGCAGATATTGTATGTATTTTTTGGAAATCTCCAACAAAGAGCATAGAGGACATTGTGCTTACTTTGTTGTTACACGTGTATCGTTTTTAAATATTTTAAATATATATGTGTGTGTGTCTTTGAATGTAGGAATACATTAAGGTATTATGACATTATGTAATGGTCATTAGATAAAAAGTGATATAAAACTATGATGAACGGGAAAAATAGAAGAGCTACACATTTGGTCTACAAGTTCTTTGTTACACGTATATAACAATTATCGCTTAACCGTAAATTCAACCACGAGTTTGACTCGATGTGATAAAGTAAGAAGATAAAGTAATTAGAATAAGTCATACCTGCATAATCTATGAGTAATTATCAAAATTTCGAGCAAAACTTTTTTTAGGCTTTCAGTATCCATAAATTAGTGACAAGTATCCATAAATAGTGACAATGCAGTATGTTTACCGCTATAAATATCCAAGATAATAAGAGCTTTACTGCATATCGGCTCTAACATACTGTACAATATAACCTTTAGAAACTACAATATATCAATTTCCATCAAATCGGTTATCCTATGATTTAAACATTATGCTCGAAATTATTTTGAAAAAAAATTCAGGATATTTATTCTGTACTTTACAACTTAAAAGTCTCCACAGCTCTAACGAAAACTCAAAAATAAAATCTTTGTGCAAATCCTCCGCCGATTTGGACGATATAAAGTTATCGGTAATCAGCACGTGAGAATCCAACTCGGTTACCAACCTGCGCCAATAGGGCAAACCGAGGACTTTGATAGAGAGCCTCTCGTTTCACGACGTTTCGTGGCAAAATGAACAAACGTCCGGCGCACGTAGGCCGTATTTTATCATAATGGGAGTATAATTAGTTGGAATAACCGAAGATATAGCGGCGCCATTACGTAAGCGGCGCAATAAATGTAAATCAGGCAGTCATGGAACCGGCAATAATTCGCGCCCAAAAACACCGGCGCGTCATCCTGCTCTATTATCGTTCTATAAGCCGAAGGGATGGCCAGACCAAAAGTCCATTTTGAGACCAGGAGAATTATTGCCAAGAGTTTATTCCGGTTAACCGAGGAGGCACTGCAAGAACGCATTTTCACAGTAGGGAATAATCGCAGCTCAAGAACGTTGAATACGATCCCAAAACTACGAAACTTTCGACTAGCTCCGCTGGTAATCCATTAAAGATACAGCTTTTAACTCCGCATAATGAAAAGCGAGGAATGCTGATAATAAACGCCATTACTAAAGTTTTTAATAACATACAAAATAGCCCTAGGATCATATCGTAAACTCGTGCGATTTCTGCTCCGATAAGTATTCAATCGGAATTTCGGTTGTGATCGCGCTTTATGCGAAAGGAGGATAATAAAAAGCGTTGAATAGATTCGGTGAAAGTTAAATCCACGGTTACTGAAACGTATTGCTTTTACCGAAGAGTGATGGATTATAGCAGCCCGAAGCTATGGGCGGCTAAAAGCACCAGGCTATTCGGATAGCCCTCTATGTATAAAATCAACAACTCCGGATTAATAGCGAGAGGAGGAAACACTGGGAGCGGTGATAAGGGGGGGGGGGGGGGGATTCAAAGAGAGAAGGAGAACGAGGCGCGTGGAACGACAGAAGGAAATAAGTTAGGGTAGCGAACGTGTGACACTCCTCAGGCGGTGACCCGTTCAACGAGGAAACAGAGGTGGGATGTCGCCGCAATCATAACCATCACCACGGGCACCTCCTCCAACCTCGTACTACGAGCTGGTTCCTCTAACAATCATTTCCTTTGTCCCGCTATTGTGGGAGACAGTAATTATCAGTGTATGTCCGGCGGTTCTTTTGAAACTTTAGAGAGCCAAGCGTGAAGTCTTCCGTTTCCACGGCCCTTGCCATAGAGGGTCAATACAAAGTGACGTGCTTCTCGGATCTATCCCGAGGCTAGGCGCTTCATCATGACCGGCATCGTACTCTCGATGATTAATGACAGCCTATTGTTTCATAAGCAGAGGCGAACGAGAAGCATTCGCGGATAGTGTATTCGCGCCATGGGGCGATGCCACGACGGAATATTCTACATTGCGCTAATAAAGAGCGGCCCCATAATTTTCTTCTTTGGGGAAATATTTAATCGTACGCCCCAAGTATTATCCTTTTGCAAGTAAATTAACCCAATTAAAGTACCTCGAGGGGAGTGGGTATCAGACTCTATAATTTACGCGCTGCTCATCTTCCCGCGCCAAGGAGCATTCCGTGAAGTTCCCCTCTGGAGTCTGTCTAACTCGTCGCCGTAGTTCCTCGAGGCCTCGAAGGGCGCGCCTAATTTTACAAAGAGACCGACGAATTCACAGGAATGCTGGCGAGTAGACGCGCCGTGCCCGCTCGCTTGATTGCTCGTGCAAAACCTGGACCGTGTAGTAACCCGTCCTTGAACCCGAAAGAGGCACCCCATGGCGCGCATCTCAGGGGCTAGACGATGACTCAAAGAAGGATTATTGGGGCGTAATGGATAGAAGCTAAAATTTCCAAGCGCTAAATTCGAACTTGATTTTTGACTATTTTCCTTGAATTCCTGCACTTGATATATATTATCATATGTTCAATACGATATTTTATGCTCAGATCTAGTACTTAGGAAGATGCTTTATATAACAAACCTAAAATTATGTAGTTTTATTGTTAGATATTGAAAAATAATATAAAGGAACAACAGTATCATACCGATTAGGAAAGAAAAGTTTTATTTAAAAGTCTCTGGTTCGTATAATTCTCAGGTCTCTTCTTTTCTTTCTATTTAATACGTAGACTCTAGAGTCGGTAGCTTGGAATTTGTAAGTCCTAAGCTGGATTACCTTAGCTCTTATACACCAAAAATTGAAAAAAGAAACACGTCGACTTGATCAACGCTCGCATAATTTCTTTGCGAGGCAATCTCTATACATCCTCCTGTTCTGGTTAGGGTAAAGCAGCTTTAGCGATAATTAAGCCTATTCAACGAAGCAAATCTTCCCATCTCTCGCACCGAAACCGTCTCTTATCCAGGTTACTCGCCCGAAGCAAAATAATCACCACGGTGAAAGGGTGCTTCCTGGATGCGAATTCAGACCTCGTATTATACTTCATTAGCCCGCTACACAAATTACATTCGGTTTTGTTCAAACTTGTAGTAATAAATTAAATCCTAATAAATTAAATAATAAATGATACAGATTAGATTATACATTTTTTTTTAAATATATTGCACATACCTTAACTTTAACAATTTACATTAATAATTAATAATGCAATAGGGTATGATATATTTTAAAACATGGTACGACACATAGACCCACGTGACAATCTTCACACTCATAGTTAGATCTTCCTCTTATATCGTTTTTCGGACATACAATACAATTTTGGTAACGCTTTTTTAGGTTTTTCTTTTTAGAAAACTATTTTTTGGTTAGTCTACAAGGATGATCACCAATATATTTGCTGCAGCTAACGTTATCGTTCAAGTCCCCGTGTTTTTCAGAAAGCCACTATAGTGGCCTGTCGTCCTGAGAGATGGTATCCGCCAAAGCCACTATAGTGGCACGTCGCACCTAAGAGGTTAAAATTCATAAAATACCAATTTTTACGTACCCCCGTCAAACTCCATAGCTAAACTGAAATCTCGTACTTTAGGAACACGTACTCCAATTCGTTGACCAATGCGGTATCCTAGTATTCTCGTGCAAAGGTATTAAGTCCTTCGAGGTTGACTTTACTTTCGTTTCTTTTATCCGACGTGCAGTTAGCAAGGGGGAAGGCGCGACGTGCGGTTTTCAGAAGAAAAGAGAAGAGGGGCCTCGCGAGTTTCTGGCCACGCTGCCAAAGCCGACCTCCGGCCGCGTACTTTACATGGAGCACAATGCACTGGGCGTCGTTATGGCCGACCAACACCGTAAAAACCGCCGTCTAGCTGGCTGGACAAAGCGCGCTATTTTGCCGTCCTTCCCTCGAGTAGACTGGCGCTACCTTATTTTTTTCCTCCACGCCGCGTAACTCGTGTCAACGATATTCGACGATAGCGAGCCCCCTTGCACGCTTACTCTACTCCTACTCTTTCCTTTATCCAAAGCTACAGGGGCTCTATTAATACTAGAACTACCGCACCAGTCGAAATGACGGGTGGGTCGTTTCTTACAGAAATTCCACTACTTTACGATGGTGTATTTCCTGAAACTGGCTATAGTTTTATTGCAGTATGTAGACTGTTATATTGATCTATTAATATTTCGTTGCTGTCCTTTTTTTAAAGATATATGTGGTGTTATATATATGTAAGAAAAGTAGCTGGTAGTTCTAGTGTTAAGATACTCTTATAGACTGAAGTTTTGTTTCACATCTTTTCCCGATATTAATCTCTGACGACATTCACCCACAGCACTAGTATATTCTCCTTCGTGACAATAAAGGCACTTGGTCTATATAAACCGTTTGTCATTTTTGTTTATTCTTGTATATCAGATTCCCATCTGCTGCGAAGCGCCAATCATTTCCCTCTGTTCACGGAAAATTGAACTTTCGACCCACTAGGGCTTTCGTCGTTCTTCCAGGCGCTAAATCAATATATCTCTCCTTTGTTCCTTTTGCAAGTTGCGCATTGCATTGAATGAAGCTTAAGAGACAACTGATGCAAGAAGGCGATGGAGAATATTTGCTAATTGAATCCAAAGTTCCTTGTTAAGAAGTTCGACGAAGTTTGTACGGATTATAATCCGTTGGTTACGTGCTTCTCGTGCAAAGGGTTCTTCGGTTTTTGCATCGGCAATCAATCTTGCTCGCGATTTCGTACATTCTGCCACATCGTCATCGTTTGTCACGCCATATGGTGATATAGAGTAATTTTAACGGCGCATTCGGTTCGTTAAAGTCGCCGTAATCGATGAGCGACGAGGGAACTGTGCTCTGGCAAAGGCCGAGAGATCGGTGACTCACGAAAGATCACTCTAGCAAACGAGAATCCATTAATCGCGTCCTCGTTCTCTCAGCGAACGATAAAAGCATTGGCAAGTCCAGTGCGGGGCAAGAAGCGAGCGCAGAGGTCGGAAGATGTAGCAATCGCTGTCGTATAAACCCCTCGGCTCGGTGCTTTTATGGGCCTAATATAAAGAAACGACCACAGTCAACAATGCACCAACAGCTAGACAACGCTTTTATGAACTTCTGTCGTGCTAACATAACATAATCTCTTCTTCTCGCCGTATTCTCCGCTTCCTTCCCGTTCACACGTACCTTTTTTCCCGCGCCTTTAAACTGACGAGGTAAACCTGCCGAGCTTCCATTCTTTTTTCGCTTTTATCGCTTCAGCTTCGTTCCACGAATTCCTCTTCCTTTCACAAATACGCAGAATTACGGTCTAATCTCCTCTAATTCTCCTTTAAGTGACACGTTGATAGGATGAAACACCGCGCCTCGCATCCGGTAATTTTAAGCGAAGAGCGACGGTGATTAACTCAGTTGCGTTTTACAGTTCGAGTTTCTCGTCAAAATCTTTGAATTCGTCTTTGTCCTCGCTATCCTCGGCGGGAGGAAACGTGGCGGGTAAACGGTTAACGAATGGAGTCTTGCTCGATGCTCAATGAAATTGGATGAAAGGAGCGAAAGGTCGATCTCGAGCGGACAGGATGAAAAGCGATCCTTGATCATTGATCGACGTTAAACCTTCAGGCAGTTGAACCTCCTACCTCTATTCTACTGCTATCCCACAACGTCTATCCCGCCTGAGCACCGACCTCATTTGCCTGTTTCTGAACATCTAGTAACAAGTAATAGTACCATCCAGTAACCGTAATATGGTACTAATAGCCTAGCAACTAAAGAAAATATTTAAAACCTTATACATTTTCGTAAAATAGTATATTTTGATTAAATATTATTTCCAACGACGCTGTTACTGCATTGGGCAGACGTAAGGAATGCCTGAACAAGTGCTCACCAGAAGTTTTATCACTTTATAAAAAACTCAACCTAAGAGTGACCATGTAACGAGCTGGTCAAATAACCATAGAACATCCGGTGAACGAATAGTTGCTAAGGTAAAAATTAATTAGAACACAAAAATTAATTTAACATCTAACTGAAAGTAGCCTACAATTATATCGCGTTGCTTATGCGTATTCTTTGGAATACAATAGGATAGGCTAGTGGTCGCTCAGAAATCATCCAAAACGCTGAGTAGATGTTCAACGTGTTAAGACCGTAAAACATCGTGCCCGCTTTATCAGGACGCGACCCTTTATACCATTTACAGGTATTCCATTGCTAATCTGCGGCATGATTTTCCGGAGAAAAATGCCGCGAGCTGCCTGCCTCCCTGGCGCAATATCTGGGACAGAGTAACCTTCGTTACATGGCCGCATCAAGTTCGGTGCGACGACGATCGGAAGGATGAATGGCCTTTCCGCCTCCTGCGCTCTCGCGCGGCTCACTGGAAGTACGCGTGGACTTTGAAATAGAATTTCTCGCAAACGAGGCGAGAGTGGCACTGCAGGTGTGCCGCATTCCAATCAACGGCCTTTCACAGATGAGACAGGGAACGCAACCCGTGATGTACACTGGCGAAATACGATATTCAGGTAGTTTCCATATAAACCCTTCCGACTTCACAGGATTTCGCGTAAGCTGTACACCGCGCTGAGATTACGTGTAACAGTGTGGAAATATAATACCGACGCCTCCACCGACGACGTAATACTTTCGATGTGACACCAACCCATATTCGAGTCGGGGTACCGACATTGAATAAAATCATGTGGCGTAAGAGGACTGGGGATATGAACCTAATTTATGGCGGGGCCGAAAACGTTTTTACGTTCGGTTACCGAGGATTATTTATCGCGAGGACATATACTCGCGATCTTCGTTGCAACTTTCTCCTTGATAAGCGACCTTATTGAGCATTGGATATAACATTAATGAAATCAGTGTTTACGGTCTTATTGTTAGAGTATTGTATAACTTTATATGAATTTATTGTAGTATAACCGTTTGTTTATATATATTTTTTTTTGTTTTTGTTTAATGCACGCGTCTATTGTTAAGATTTGCTTAACGGTCTTTATTTAAGACGACCACATTTACGTCATAAAGGCTTTTCAAGGTATGGTATCTTTACTATTAGGTTTATTTCTGCAGAAACATTTTTTCCATAAAAATAGTTCCAACCATTGCGTCAACTATAATTTCTATACGCTTTGACTCCCTCTAAAGACACGATAAGGATCTTGATACAATCTTAATCATTTAGAACAATCAACCAATTTCAAACATACCTACGACACCACATACACTATAAACAAAAAAAAAAAAGCAGAAAGGAAATATCAATAAAACAACGTAATAATCTACACATTACAGTAAAATCATAGAATATTTAAAAAATTACCTCGTTATAAAACTGTGCAATTTTCCTAAAAAAAAAGAAGACCGATCCGTTATTTTGACGCGTTTACCACTTCTAGTAGTCATATCCGGCAGTGAACCGCCACTACGTCAAATATACCTTAGAAGCAAGCCTGAAAAGCGCATCAAAGCGATGCGTCGCTTCGCGGACGTATTCCGCATTACGAGTACAGATGGAAATAAAGCTGAGCATAGTCGGAATTTAAATCGTCCGTTGTAAGAGACAAAGGTTGCTGGAAATGGGAGAACGACCGGCGAAGGTGTCTGAAGCGGCGTCTGGCGCCGCGGCGGCGCACGTAGGTATGTACACACATCCCTGGAGCGCACGTAGATAAGCACGGATCTTTGCAGGGAGGCCGGCGCCGGGGTTTTTGAACGTTGCAGATGCAGCTACCCACTAGAGAGAAGAGCGTCTAGTGTCAAGTGGAAGCGCGGAATGGTGGGACTCGATGCTGGAAAACCGTGGGCGGCCTGAGTTACCCCCCCCCCCCCCCCCCAAGGGAGGAATGGGGCAGCTTCGCGAAGGGTGGCCCGTGGGACGAAGGTGAGAGAAACGCCGGAGGAGGGAAGGGAGTAACGACGCCTTGTCGCATGCAGAATCGCGGCTCGATAATCGTGATGAAACGGCGCCATTATCGCGGGGCGCGAAACGTCCCTGGCATTCAAATATTTTCCAGGGCATCTACTTTGCGACACGCCGATCTTCGCCTCGATCACGCCGATTAATCCTCGTTTCCGTGCCATGCCTTGGCTCCCGTCAAGATCTGGCGGCTCCCAAGCGTGAGTCGTTCAATTGTTCGGGCTTTGAAGGCAGGTCGGCAGAGGGATTTTGGAAAAGTGTCGATGATTTTGATGTCTTCCACTGTACGATGATACGCTGTAGTCCATTGTTTACCCTGAAAGTTTTTACACGCGAACGAAGCGTGCGAATGAGACTCGGTTTCGAAGCAAGCTCAATCGCTTTGCTGATAAAATAAATCCATATATAAAATAAAAGTACTAAAGGAAAATGCAGCTTCAAAATATATAATAATCGTCTTACTCGTTAAATTCGCGAATCGCAGATTATATGCAACCTCGTCAAAGTCCATTTGTCGGGAGCGTTTCATTTAGTCCGGAAAGAAGAGCAGCGCGCTCCAAAGAACGGCCGTTAAGCGCAATTCAAAATATGCATCATCAGTGCGCGACTCATAAAACGAGCGTTTCAGGGGTTTCCATCGGGCGGCGCAATTCCCCGATCGAATTTTCCTAAAATATCGTTTAACGAGTCACGCATCCACTCGATTTCCATCCGACGCCCCCGGCGCTCCGCGACTTAACGCTGATCCGCACTCCGGGCATCGCGAGGAATATCGAAATCTGGGAATATTCGATCGTGCTCGCACGATTCATAGAAAAGTCGGCGCTCTTACCCTCGATTTTTCTTCGACGCCGCGGAGGAGCTCGTGAATATCGAGATCCGGGAGGAGCGGCGCACTTGGCGCGAGGGAGATATACGATTCCAGACGTAAAAGCGCCCCCGCCCTCCCTCCTCACCCGAGCGCCCATTAATACTATGCATTTATTCGGAGACGCGGAATTAGACCAGGGATTGCGGCCGCAAGCAGAAGTAGGCGCTCGCCGTTTGAAAATCGCTGGGCAAGACGCTTCTGAATTATTCAATCTTCCATCGATGGAAAGCGTCAGCCTCACCCTCCGGGACTCTCTCTCTCTCTCTCTCTCTCTTCCTTTCTCCCTCCAGCTCTCGTTCTCGCACCCTCCTCCTTCTCTTATCGGCCACCGTCGCTCCAGATGCGATGAACCTAATAATCGCGGCCAGAGTTACGCGAGCTATCCTCTTTACGCCCGATCTTCCAGCGAGCTGGCGCCGCGCGATCGAGAGATTACTCGATATTACTTCCGGCCTTTCGCGCCCGACGAACCGTATATCGAGGCCTATTTGTAGCGCTTTAACATTCGTTTAAAATCGTTCGTCGCGTGTTTCGATACCCCTTCGTCGACAGTTATAGTTCCTTGGCTCAGGGTATACTGTTTATGGTGAATTTGAACTGATGGGTATTGGGATATGAGGCCAATGTGGGAAGAAATTCAGGGTGACGACTTGTGGCCGAAGGTGAGTATTTCGCGCGAAGATTTAGATGGTATCCACTGTGTTACTGCACGATTTTGGTTATGAGATATCCTTAAAGTTCATTGTAATGTGTGTTTTCATTGCGATATTATATACTTGGGCAAGTGACCAAAGGATATCTTGTAATAACATATATAGCTAAAAATAAAAAAGTATATAACACACTGTTTAATTGCAGTTTGAAATTGGGAATTGTTTCTTGCAGTTCAGACGTAACGTATCAGTCTACTCCTCGTTAAATAAAAATCAATATACGAAAACCAACCATATTTGAAAGTGTACATTAAAGTATCAAATTTCCAAGAAGTTGCAGAGAAAGAGGAAAGGGGGGATGGGCTGTTTGTAAAGTTTCTACGAAAGTGCTGGGCTCTCACGGTGAGTTTCGACGGATTCCAGCGGAATATTCCCCCAGGATTTCTATATGGCGTATTTCACGGCCGTGCAGGTAATATCCAAAGCGCAGAATCAGCAGCGTTCCGAAATTTCGGCAGGGAGCCGGGCATTATTTCCGCGCTGACGCTCCACGCGAGGAGAACGTGTGTTTCTGGCGTACGAAGACCGCGAGTGTCGGAGGCAGTGCCGGTGCAGCCCGTAGTATGCATCTACGTGGTCAAAAGCCGGTCAGATTCAATTACGGGCCAGTTTAATAATTCCACGGGAGCCAAGTCACGTACTACGCCGAGACAAGAGTTGTCCCCCCGACTCTGCCAAAGTTGGAAACTTGTTTTTGAGCGTGCCACCGGCATCGCCATTGCCCCCACCGTGTTTAGTACGCTCGAAGCATCAAGAAGGATGCGCCGCGTTCGTAGAAATTCAAACGGGCTCTCTTGGCTCTCGATGCATTAACGAGATTCTCTCGATGTATCCAGGCCTGGCTGTTGGAACTTGGCTTCTCCGATTCGATTTCGCACCGATACGAGACTCGGAGGCGAGGCTTGAGCGCCGACAATCCCGTGATATTCGTAGATCAATCTTAGAGTCTGTCGTGGTTAATAATTAACGAGCGAGCCGGCTTTCCTCGCATCTTGCCATTTCGAAGCGTGCGTCGTTCGAGGCAAGGATGATGGATTCGTTCTCCGTGAGCGGGGCTTGTCCTCTCTTTATTCCACACCGCGGGGCTTCTCTGAAATCCGACATTCGCGATACGTACGATTGGTCCTTTCAAGTTGGCTCCGGGGGGAAAATGACGCCGCGGATTTGGACGAAATTGCGTTCCCATCGATAATTGGCCCTGGCAGTTTTAATAACCGAATTCTTTGTTCTGGCGAGGATGAAAAGCATTTCCAGGCCGCTTGGTTCTGGTCGGGGGGAAGATGAAACTTAATACACGTACCTACGCGCACGGACTGTAAACTTCCCTCGTACCGGCATCGACTCGCCGAAGGGAATGAGAGTAAAATAGGAAACTTTTATCCCGATGTCCAGCGGCGTGCCCCAGTTATTCTCGTTACCCGATTAAAATCCCGCGCGCCCTTTTCGATAGTGCTAGCCGTGAGTATATCCAATCCACCCCCTAGGCTTCGCTTTGATATCTTTGTGTTGCCGTAACTCGATATTCTTCCCGCGGCAAAAATGTAAACCGTTGTTGTTACTTTTATCCCTCATACGGGCACCGCGTGACCCGACTATCGTTACGTATTTCCCGAATTTTCACCGAAGCGCTTCCGTTCCATCGATTTTCCAGTTAGTCCCCGGGCCCTGCCGGACCTCCAGAAGGCGGCCAAGACTAACGTCGCCGCTTATAGTGCTTATCGAGCAATGGCCCACGGAGAATTCATAAAAGCCCCCGATAAATCCCGAATAATAAGCCGGAAGAATACGCGCGTGGCTGTGCAAACCCGCGGACGATGCATGGCCGTCGAAAAAATAGCTCAATATCATTCCTCATGGTAACGACCGCGATAAGTACCTGGCTCGCGGACAACGGGACTCGAGTTTCTATTTTCGTGCGTCCCGGCGCGGGTGTAAATCACGCGCATTGTGCAAAACGAATGAAAAGTTGCGCCCGCCGCCGATAGCATTGGTGCGTCGACGGGCGTGGCGCTCGAAATTTTTTTGCGGCTTCATAAACCGCGTATCCGCAGCGGCGCGTGCTTCTGCCCTCTCCTCGGCCCCTTGGTATAATAATGAAGTTGTCGGTTTTTGCGATACGCCCGCCGGCCCGCGAATGCACATCGGCTGCAAACGCCGGGGCCAAAGGGAATATCAGCGGGTCCCATCTATGCGTGAAAAATGATGGCCATATATCAAGTCGCGGTTATTAATCATTGCCCTCGCCCCCCCCCCTCCTCTCCATCTCCCTTCCACTTCCACGGAGGCGTCGTCGTACCACCGAGGCGGAATCCTTCGAGCGGAACCGCCGACGGTCGCTCGAGAAAAATCATCTTCGGCGTACGGTTAAACGAAAACTGTCGCCCTGTAATGGTCCGGGAGAGATCGCGGCTCAGACCTGGAATTCTTGGAAACTCACAGGCGCGCGATGTTTAACTCGTGTACGTTGGAGTATTCGGGTTGAGTGACACGCGAATTGCAGAAATGTGTGCTTCCTGATTTATCGCGGGTACCGATTTTTATATCGGAGGGAATTATCCGCGAGGTATGGTTGACTAAAAACTCTTGCCTTGGGATTGAATGCGAGCTCTCATCAAAAGTAGGACATTTCGAATTGTGTATATGCATCGAATTAATTAGTTTAGCTACAGTAATATCTAGAAACGAAAAGTATTGCGGGTTGATGGATTAAATTTAATCGTAATTGTAAACAGGGGAATACATTAGATATTGAATTAGTGAATTAGAATAAATGTAAGTCTTCTTTCTTATTATGATTATTTATGTAACCTACGTACACCAGTGTTACATATACATGTATATAGGGCGTATTTATTTCCGTTTTTTTTTACATTATAGTTCCACGTGAAAAGGTCCTTCATCCCTAAGGACGAAACGTCGAATATTCTAATAAAGGATCGTTTTCTTCGGTAAGGATTGTTTGTTGCCTGCTCGTTATAGACTATAATTATCAAGATAAATTAGACATTCGTTGTATTAATACACGCGAATCTTATCTTCAACTTAAATTTCCCTTTTCGTCCTCTTTCGATTATCAGTAATAATAGAGAAGTGTTTGCGACTTATTTTTGCACCTCGTGCATCGTTTTTCATTGAATGGTACCGCTACTATAGATTGAAAGGACGATTAAAGACGTGTACCGACAGACTCCGAGCCGAAGAACGAAAAATGGGAGAATAAGCGAGGGAAATGGCAGAAAGAAAAGTATCCATGGCTTTGTGGCGGCGCATGGCTGCTTATGTTATCGTGCTCTTTTGAGCATACGCATCGTCCGGGTGTATCTGGCAGATGCGCTCGCATTGCCGAGTGTGCGTATGCGGGAGGGAGGCATTAAAACATTGCGGTGCATAAAGATTGCCGATTTAACTCTTTACACTCAAGTGAGTTTCAGAAAAGAGCATTAACGCCTCCTATACGGATCGTTCTTTGTGCGAAAACACGTGGTTCATTCGGCCCCTTTGTACACTTTTTGTTTGCCCCGTTTGTTTTATAGAGGGATCGTTGGATGCTTTTATTCTAGTGCCTGCTGCTCAAGGCCGACGCTGAATCATAGACGTCGCAAAATACATGGGACATTAAGTCATGAAAAAAAACACAAATGCTTGGTACTCCTTTCATTGTAATACCAATCTTTATATATTAGCGCCGAAGTGAGTCGTTTTTTTATTTACAGATAAATAAGTTCAATTTTGAGAAAAATATGTTCATAACTTCTTTTAGTCATACGTCCCTTTTTTCATATTTGTAATGACTGTCACCTTTTCAAAATTAAACTGTGAAAAGGAATGTTTCACATCGTGATTTATATTCCTGTTAATATTTCATCCGTGTAACGGTGATTTTTAAGGACGTCATCAATTTTTCTATCCCTTTATAATCTCGAGATAATCCTCGGTAATTTGAAGGATTATACGGATAAAATCCTACAAGGGGCTCGCCAGGTAAAAGGGCGTAAAAGACAAAGAAGGAAAATAATGATCAGCAATGAGAGGAAAGGAAACGAAAAGGTGCAAATAGGCCGAGAGAGATAACGTTTCGTGCCCGTTGATATCATTATAAACGAGGGAGGCGACCGGATTTCTACTCAATTTGTTTCATATCCCCGCCACGTAACGCCGCCGAACCCCCGAAAAGAGGAGAGCTCCGCTCTGCCGGGCACGAACCTCTACTTTGTCATCGTAGTATGTCCTGGCGAGTTTTCGCGATTAGAGATGCAATAAAAAACGGGGCGAAGGATCCTTGGCCATCCTCTCGTTCCTACGAAGGTGGATGTTCCTTAGTGATCGAGGCTTAAGTGCCATCTGGAGCAACGATCGCCACTTAAAAATCGTGATTTGCACGTTTCACCCTCTATGCCGCGCCGTTCTCATGATCTCTTCCTTCCTACTGTCACCGGCCCTTGATATTAGGTCTAATCGCGGGATTCCATTCTCGAACGTGAGAATTTGGTGTCGCGCGTGTCACGCATTGGAAGCGCCCTAGGGAATCGAGCATTCTGCTGTGCTACCTGTTTCGTTATTCCACCCTGAGTCTAGTCCCAGAATTTTTGCATATGGAGGGTTGACGGTAATTTTTTCGACATCAGATCGTGGAACCCATAAAAACGCATGCCATTTGCGAATTTGACGGGAGATCGAATCTTTGGCAATTTCACTTCGTTGTATTGAGCGCCGCGATATCGACGTGCGCTGCATACGGCCGTAAGATAATTTCGGTATTATGTGCAATCGTAAAGAAGCATTGAAAATTCAGATGTAGCAGAAGTATCGGTTAGGGAAATTGCAATGTCATAGACCGTGAGGCATACTCTGCAGAGTTTATCAAAGTGAGCAGAGTTTATGCTCGCTTTTATTCAAAGACGTATCGTAGATACATCGAACATTTATAATAAAGTAGTATTCGTACTATAATAACTGTCCAATATATAAAAGATAATTATTATTTGCATATGTTCATATTCTCTTCCGTATTAAGTGCTCGTATTTCCAAATAAAGATTTATCATTCGACGAAGCTTTCAGACACGCGGGAATCACATAAATATGACCTGCAACGAAGACAATATTTTAAACGTCGTCTCCCATCGTATACATTTCCTCTCCATTCATAACAACGCAAAATGATTTGCACCCAAATCTCAAGTTCCCAAAGTACACCTATCCCCACAGCTCAAGCCTTTCCAACCAACCAACAATAATAATACTTTTCATACTACAATACTTTTATAAACCCATTGCTACTTTTCACTTAACATCAGCGGGTAAATGCACATCGACAATATGTATATTAGAAAAAAAAATCAATGAAATAAAATGAATAATGCGTTTTAAAAGAAACTATATCGAGCACATAGATTATACAAGAATCGTCAATAGTCAGACGTATCGTCCAACGATCCTCGACCACAACCGACGCACTCGTAGCGAAGGGATTAAACGCGAGGACCGTCAAACCCACTCGACATCGGCACATAGTTATGCTTCGACGTGCGCCGGACAAACGTACCGTCGGCGGGCTGAGGCGGGGCAGGAAGGGGGAGGCAAATAAGGGGTATCCCACAGTGGCCGGCTTATCAGATGCCGGTCATGTAAACCGATTCTGAAGATAAAAGCCCGGCGTCCACCAGCCCGGCGTCGTTGGGGGCTCACGCTCACCGTCCCGTTGGCCTGCAGGTGCAGAGAACCGACACGTACGTCGGCTCGCGTAACACGAAATGAATGATGATTCATGCGGCACGCGAGCGATTTCACGTCGTGTTCCCGTATTCTTTACCAACGTAACGGGGGGTAAGTGGGGAATAATACGCCGTCATTTGGCCTACGTGCAACAGGGAGCCAACTCTGCGGCCCAATCGATACGTTCCTACGCGTCGCGTGTTTCGCCAGTTTTCCAGGCCTCCCCAACTCCCCCTCCCCCCCGGCGCCCTGAGCGCTCCCTGTTCTTCCTGGGAAACAGCGTGCCTCTCTGCTTCCTAGCAGTCGCCGGAATCACCGTTATTATTTTATTTGTATTTATACGGCTCTGTCACGGCAGCGCAGCCGGGAGGTAATTATTACGTTTAATTCGTGACTCCTGACTCGACACGGAAGCAAGAACTGGCTTCGTCGATGGCCAGGGGGAACGTTTTGCTGACGTCTCGCCTGTGTTTCAAGGTTCTGGAAAGTACGCGAGCAAGAGGGAAACGGTGCGGGGTATTGTTGTGTAATGTCGAGGGGGGCGCGGAACGATCGGGACTGTTGATGGAGGCAGAATATTTGCAAGGGAAGGTGGTCTAGTGGATATTAATCTATTCACAAAAAGGAGAAGCAAGAATCCGGCGGGAAGCAAGAAATACTTTACTTTGCGTTCAGGGTGGTCGATAGTGTGCTTGTTAGGGTGATTGTTTAAGATGCTGTGATGGGCAGAGTTTTGAGATTAGATTGAAAACATAGGGATGATGTTGATGATTGATAGGGATTGTTTATGAAATTGTGCGATAATCGTCGTTTTTAATGCGAATCTAGGTTTTAAAAAATATGTAATGTTATTCGGCACGTTGGTATTATTATCAAGTATTATAAATCATCATGTGATATTATTCATCATTTTTAGATACGTGTACACGATATTATACGTATATTCTGAATACAAATAAATTTAAGTGCTGATCAATCCCACTTAGTTTATCGTTGAATTACTTCATGGTTTTACCCCGCGTGACAACTGTCCCACTTTCAGCGATCGGATCTCGAGCATTTCATCTAATCGATGAAAATAACGACACACTCAACTTCATAAACCCACTTAACGATGTCATGTATAACGTCGAGCTGCGAATATACGGAGATACATGGATCAAAAATTAAAATTCAATATAATTGCTTGCATCGATTTGAGATGAATGGTCGAGCACATGCTTCAACTTTAATCCGATGCCGTAAATGTCAGCGTGCACCTACATTATCCGGCTTTGCGAAAGGTGAATAGGCGAGACATGTAGATTTCTGGGGACGATGATACCGTAAGCGATTCTATTTATAGACGTGAAAAATGCAGGTGCTTCTACGGACCTATTATTGCAAATTGCGGCGCAAGAGGTCGGTGGTCCCGGCGGTGCCCGAAAAAAGCCATCGGTCCGGACGTGGAAGAGCAGATCTTAAATAATTAATCCACCGTGGAGCATACGCCGTCCTTGCAAATTAACGGCCGCGTTTACCTTTTCGCCCCCGGATTTTAATGCGTTCACTCACGATGTGCACACGTACCACTTTATTTATAGCCCATTGGCGCACACTTTTTTTCCATCGCGTAACTTTCGATGAAACATTTACTTTACCGCGTTTCCTCGTGAAAGCGGTGCGTAACTTGGGCCGTAATTATTGAATATACGATCGCGCGGAGATACGCAGAGTCGTTGACTAATGGAAACGGTATCACGGAAGGGACAAGTCAGGCGTGATAAATCAAAATAATGCGGTACATCCCTAAAAACGTTTAAGGCCTGCGATCGATGGCACGGGCTCATCAAACATAAATGGTTAAAGTGCTCGGGGCTTAATGAAAATCTTTGGCGACTCACTATCGGCCGATGTCGAATATTATTTACAGTCGCAGTACCAAGAAATATCGATGTAATCCCATTAAAGAGCTGTCGGCTTTTTTCTCGCGCTTTTCAGCGCACCGCGCGCTTGAATGTAAATTCCGAGTCGTAGAACGAACCTATTACCCAGGAATGTAGAACGTACCAATATGACCCGAGTACATTCAGCAGCGTGCCAAGACGGTTATCCCCCGCTCAACTTAATTTGCGTAATTAAATGGCGAGCCCCACGCGTAGTTCTTCATCGAAGAACGTAGAATTCGGCGGGAAAATTATGCGGCCCGGTCATTAACGCGTTAGACGAACCCAAAGGGAACAATGGCAAGACACATTTGCACTCACCTCGAACCAATCTGGCGCACGTTCTCAAAGCTTCATTACAAATAGACGATGCACTTCGTGGGATTAGAAGAGGAGGGGAGGCCGACGCACGGCGAGAAAGCGAGAGGACTCGAGAGATGAGGCGATGCACTTCGATTACACGAGCTGCGTCTCGCGAGCCTCGTTTCGAGGCAGCATCGAGATCGGCGCGGCAGCACAATGACCGTAAAATCCATGACTGTATTCAGTATCACGTAGCTTCATGCAAATGCAGCGTACCTGAATACCCGCTTCGCCCTTTTTCCGCGCTGCCTCATATATCTCGACCGTGGAAAATCGCGAGCAATCTGTACTTTCTTAGAATTACCGTGAGCCAAGAATATTCCCCCACCTCGTATGTTTTCAACGGCTATAAATAGAGGGCTCGCTTTTACACAACGGCGGAAATACTCGATCGATTTAATTCCTATTCCAGCAATATGAATTATGGCGTTATACATGGTCAACGACCTGAGCATCGTACCCTCTAGAATATTAAAGACGCTCGAACGATTTTACGTTACTGGAATTAGAGTAACCAAACCAACGAATATTCCCATGTTTAAACATCGTCAAAGAATGCACGGTAGAATACTTCTACACGTGATCTGTAAAACTTAAGTATCCTCTTCTCCCTATTTCTCCGTAATTCTTACTTATCTCACCGTATCATTAATCTTAAGTCTTCTGTCATTGCTGCTTCATAAGACCTCCACGTGTCAGTGAAAACCTCGCTTTTATTAATAACAATTTTGCTTTGCTCCTGGATCGAATAAAAATTCCTCCAATGACCTTAAGTATTCTCTATTACACGAAGGTGAAAATGCTCGATCAATACCGAGCGTTGCTCTCGAAATCTCGTCGTTAGGCTAATAGAACGTGTTTAAGCTTTACATTTATATCCAGGATGAGGGCCAGTAAGGTGGAAACCGAGGCTGATTGCGGTATACGCGGAAGGCAAGAGAGGATAGCATACAGGCACCGTTGGACGCGATGTCGTAGCGAATGCAGCTCACGAGTGCTTGGCATCGTGTCGCATCCCGATAACCTCGTTTTACCAATAGTCTTTCATGCTTTCGCGTGTACGTCGGCGCATAATACCCCGCGGTGCGCATCCGACAGCGACGTAATTAATTACGTGGAAACCGCGCGGCACCGCGGGCCAATTAACGCTTCGGTAACACAATGGCATCATGTCACCGCGGTCGATGTCTCGAAAAACCTCCGTGTATCAAAAAACAGGCAAGCAGTATGTGCAGACGCGATGAAAGGAGCATCGGGACAGAATTACGTTGGTATTATTCAAGGCTGCCGCTTAACGTGTCGCTTTATCCGCTTATTTCAACTAACCTCTTATCGACAGTGTCTCGGTATAGGTCCCATAACAGTCATTGATCCGTGTAATATATAATATTTTTTGCGAAAAATAACGCGGGGAGGAGAAATTAAACATTATATAACGGTGATAGTCATTGATGACGTTGATTTTATGAAAGGTGAGATATTTATTTATAAACTACTTTCATTAAAATGTCATTTTCTGAGTAATTCAAGAAGCAGATTTAAAAATGAAAATGGCATTATAAACTACTTTTTAGTGGTATGCGTTATGGCTTCTTTTGTTATCCATAATTTATAGGATTAGTATTAAGAGTATTATTCAAGAGTTTTCGAAAAAAATGTCTCTTAAGATATAACTATCCATACAATATTGCAAGGTCTTCGTATAACTAAACAATAATTACTACAAAAATAAAAGTTGATAGACAACATAGCAGTGAATACTTGTGATCATAACGTAAACGAAAATGATAAATTGATACGCATTCTGCTCATTATTGCGACAGAAAACATTAAAGGAGCATTCCTGTGGCGCACGGCTAACCCTTATTAAATGTCAGTTGGACGACAATACCGACGATTAATTCGATTTACCCCTACAAAAGGAGCACTCGTTTTCTCGAGAAATTCCCGGGCATATTCCGCGAGTTCTGAAGCATCGCCTTAATTCAATCACGCCCAAATCGTACGAACTTCGACACTGGCCAAGTACATCTGCCGGGGGATTCCGAACGTCCTGGAAGCCGATCCGTATAAATCGAGGCCGCCGAAGGGCGGTTTCTTTCACGGCACGTCCCAGAAGATTTTCGCGTAAAGTGTCCTCCCAGAGCCGTCCAACTCGAGGCGCAAAGGGCGAGCGGGGCGCGCCAGTTAAATAATAATTGGCCCGCTGTCAGTCGGCTCACGTGCTAAACTTTATTGGAATTGGATCCGTAATCTCGGCACATTTCCCCAGATGCAGAGACCGTGGAGTCCGTTACCCTCCCCGCACCCTTCCTTCCTTCCTTCCTCCATCATCCACGCCGACCTTCTTCACGCAGGCACGCTCCTCACCGAGGGACAAATGGGCGCCAGGGATGGCTCCTAATCTGACGGCCTACCTAACTCCGATACCTTCGCGTACCAAAGGAGCGGTTACCATTCAAGTGCCCTCGGCACGGCTCGCTCGATTTCGACTTAACGTCACGTTACCTATCGCATTAGCGTGTCTGCCACTGCCGGAGAATTGCGGGAGCTACGATTGTTTCCATGAATCGACCTCGTCGTCGTGACATCCGCTGCGTATTCGATTCTACGTGGGATCGAGCGATAGTGGTTGACGGGTATTCTCGATAGGAAGGGAATATTTTTTCTCGAGTCTTCTTTGGTACGTTATTTGGAAGCAATTTGGTATACCTTTTGGTTGCACGTTTTCCTATGAAGGCTTATTATGGAAGTAGTAATACTTGTTTTGTTGAAGCATGACATTTGAAAGTATGATCATGGTGTGTAAACGCGTAAAAACTATGGATGAGATTGAAGATTGCTTTGTTTCGTAGAAATTCCTCTCAAACCACGTGACTTTATCAGCGAAACACTTTTACGCTTCTCCTTCGCGTACACGATGTTTAATATTATAAATGGATCGACCATCAACGTTTTTGCTAGGTTAGCAGTTTTGACATGAGCCACGAAATTCTCTAGGTCCTTGAAACTTCCACGCGTGATTGAGAACGAGTTTCGAACTATCGGCTTTACGCTATACGTACTGTATGAAAAAATCCCGAGCTAAAAGTTCTCACAGTGTTTCCAGCGTATTCTCTCTCAGCAATATTCGTCCACGATCACAAACGAGTCCCCGTTCCTCATCTTGCCCCTGCTCCTCCTCACGTCCATTACCAACTTTATGCTCCTTCTTTCCGAACCCTCGATATACGATTACCGAGCTCACCCCCTTGCGCATTCAAAGAGCCACGACAGCTTTGTCGATCCATACGCATATCGTTTCGCCTGTCCCGTTCAGATTTCCTACTCGTCGGATTCGTCGCTCACTCAACGAGAGTGGAGAACCGTCGCCTCGAAGGCTGCACAGTCGGCCCGCTTAATGGGGATTTTCCCAAGTAAATTGCTAGCAGCAATTACCGAATGCCGACTCGGATAATCTCCCGTGCTGACCCCTCGGCCGATTTCGGGGCGTACTACTTAGTTTACAGGGCAAAACCACCCTCCTTAATCCCGTCCCTCGCGTGTCGCGTGCACGCATGGTGGCGCGACACACGTGCAGATTTCTGCTGTTAGAAAGTAGGGCTGGGCGAGAAGGAAGGGGGGAGGGGAGAGGTACTAGGAGCACCGAAGAAAGGGAGGAAAGGTGGCTCGAGGAAAGGTGACGGAATGGAAGGTATGAAAGGGAGGCAAGGGGCGACATTCCCGGACCCTTCGCGTGCCCGGCTGGTACGTGGCCGAAGGGTGCGTGAAACAAAAAGTATTTCGCGACGTAAGGTAACCGTTAAACCCTATTTCCGTGCGCGCGAGGGGTGCGGCTGCCCGTCAAAGGGATCTGCGAAAAAAAGCCAAGGGGGAGACGCACGTGTCGCGAGCTGGTGTCACGATGAAACTTCGTTTAGACGTTTCGACGTTTGAGGGAGAAATCGTAGTGCAAAGTTTCCTCGTCATCGGTGCTACCTGGCTCGGCAAAATTTCAAAGTTTTTCATAATGAAACTTTCCTCGTGGGCCTGGCAAATGGAGCCATGCTCGATTTGCTGATACTGAAATTTATATCGCTGCCAGATGTCCACGAGCAATGCTTCCAACCGCGAAGTTTAAATACAACGACGGAAAGAAAGATCGTGGTGAAAGTCTATTTACGAATAGCCACTGCTGAACTTTCATGATCCAAATCTGTACAAGTCTCTAGACTTACGTTAAGAACGAATCGAATAAAGTATGTGTCAAGTTCCACTTCTACTGTTATTATATATACGACAGTCTTGACGTTGTTTTTCATTAAACGCTAAACAAAGCGGAGATATCACCAGCTACTTCATCTTCAAAATAAACTTTGCGACGAGATTAAAAACAATGATAGTCTCACCGACGTCCTTTCCATTAAATTTGGAAGACAGAATCCAGTAAGTCTCGATACCAGTAAGAATCCTCGCTCCCGCCTTCCTTCGAGTATCTCGATTTTCCCCTGGATTAACATCTCATTTACTCGAGCCCAAGAGCAGTTATAAATGCCGCCGGTTTACTCTTGAAGATGCGGCAAGAGTGCCGGGGCCTCGACACCGGTAGCAGGAGATTTCAATTTTCGCGAAGAGGATCGCTATCCTCGCGGAAAGATCGGGCCTTGGCTTGATATGTAATAACGGGAGCGACGGACCGAGGAGGGTGGCGGAGCCGGTGTATCTCACGGTTGTGCAAAGCCTGCACGGAGAGCCAGGTAATAAACGATGCACAGTGCACAGCTTAAACGGAGCTTTATGAAATCCCAGTCATGATTAATAATTTCCCCCGCGCCCGCCTCCTTCCACGATTCTCGTTCCCCAGCTCTGCAGCTCGTTAGGCACACATCTCTCATCCTTAGACCTCCACGCCGGTTGGGTTATGCATCGAGGTCTCTCGGCCGGATATCTCCTATCTTCTTCTTTGCCCTGCCTGCCCTCTCTTCGAGGCACCGCAGGTTATTAGTTCTTATCCGACCGCAAAGTGCCACTTTCGTTACCGAAGCTACGGCAGTCTTAAGAGTGGCGAATGTCCCGTTCGTGGTTCCGGGATGAACCTGAGAGAAGACCGTAATCGCGAGTGGAACATGGACCTCGGTGTACGATTAAGGGGCTTCTCCTGATAACACTGGCTTATAGAGGGCTTTAAAAATGAAGAGAATGGCGTTGAAAATGTGAGGGGTCTTTTTCTTTTCGTTCCTTCCGCCCGATGAGTTCAGACGGTTAATGCATTCTATCGAGTGCGGTTAGGTGCGTGATACTGATGCATATGTAATGGATAAGAGTTCATTTGATTGATGGAGAATTATTTATTTGCACGATGGATGTATACGGATGAATATATATATGCACAATACATGGAAGATATTTTGATCGATAAAAGAAAGAATCTCTTGCCATTCCTTTCATTTATATTAATGATTAATGCGCTTGATCAGGCGTGCGATCATTACATTACTACAATACATATTGAAAGAATTATCATGTATATAATTAATTCAGATGCAACGATGAACTTTAATACCGAAGAAACCCACGATCGTGCGGTGAATTCTAGGAAGTTTGCACCCTAAATAGCCGCGAGGATACTCGTTTCCCGCAATACACTTAGGCCTGTTGCATATAACACAGTCTAGTTTGCCATGTTATCTACGCTGCATCAGGAATTAAAATTTCTATACAAAGTATGTTTATGTATATATAGTATATGCAATTAATGTATTTTATCAAAATCTATTCTCATTCCTGAGCAAAAAGGTACAAATTTGTAACCACTTTACTCCGCTATGACATTGCGTAGCCTCCGGATCATAGATATACACGAAGATAAGCGATATGCAGAACCAAGGACGATTATCGCGATAAAAAAATCGCCCCTCGCAGATACTTCTTCCCCGTCGAACACTAATCAAGCATTGTGCGTAATTAGGGCCAAAAATTGGCGCCGGCGACACGAATGGGCCGCGTTTCGTGCGACACAGTATAACGTCCCTCATTACTGCAACTCTTCGGGCGTAAAATGGGATTATCCTCGTTCATACGTGCGCAAGCCCCATACTCGTCCTCTACTACGGCGCATTAAAACGGCCGTTCGTTTATATGCACGTACCGCGCTGTAATAACGGCAATAACGGATCCGCGTATAAACACGTGTACGTCATTCCATTTTCACGGACTTTCATTGCCCTACACGGGGCCCAGCGGTTCTTTTCTTACTCCTCTGTACCTCGAATCGATAATGCTAACCATCGCGAAAGTGGATATACATACGCTTCCGACTTTTCGCTGTGTTTTCATTGTCAACACAGAAATATTGGAGCGGGCCGTTCGTGTTGTCATATCAGATACTAGTCGTAACTGTAGGGCAGGGTAATTATCCCTAGTTTACATTCCTACGCTCTTATCGTCCAACGTTATTCTATGTCCTTCTTTAATAACGTCTCCTGCGAACACATCGCCGTTATTTTCAGATACCGTGGATGTAAGTCGTTTATTTCAAGCACTTGTTTATTATTTCGGGTATAATAATGCTTGGCCTAACAGTAGGATAAACGTAATTTGAACGTATCTGGTTCGACATGGTTCAATGCACCGCCGATTCATTCGTTCCTGATCGAGACAATATAATTTTGATCATAAATGTTAACGTATTGTGAAACTACCGTGGAATTAATATCGCTTGAATTATTCCCTCGAGTTAGATAATGATTCCATCAATTAATTTTCCACGAAGCCTTATGGCTTCTTATCGCGACCGAGTGTCGGGTTATTAATTATTCTGTGGGGGCATGGAAAGTAAATATTTAAAGGCTTCCGGATGATAAAACTCGTAGAATTGCGTGAATACAGTTTATATTTTCAAGCATCGTTACCTTGCGTGTCTAAATTACCGATTGAATTAAATTCAAAAGTTATATAAACAACTGTATTGAAAATTTAGATTGCTTAACAAATTTCCTTAATCGAGGTAATACCTTCAATGTAGAAGCTACCATGGTATAGTGGATAAAATTCGCATCTCGCTAAATCATTATCCGATCACCTTAAAACCACAGGTCTCAAATTAAACATCCTTAACTGTCAGTGCCAAAAATCAAACACAGCAAATAATACCCTCAACCAAACGTCCAAATTGATTTTCTCTTATCCCTGATACCGCCATTCTTCAAAGATCTGCATTCGAGATCGACCACTGATCCTTCACAACCATCACGGGTCCTTCCCCGTCGCCGCCATATTCACTTTGCCTTCACGCGCAGCACGCGCGAAAGTCCACGGACGTAAATCCCCGCGGGTGCAGATACTTCCTCAAAATCCCCCCGGCTACTAATTTTCAACTCGTTCCGGCACGTGCCGAGCGTTGTCAAATCGCCGACACAGACGGAGTTGATATGCATCTGCTGTTGACGGCCGCGAGAGAAAAAGGCACCGTCGCATCCCAGTACCACCGTCAAAGTTTCGAGCAACCACGGCATCCGTCTCTCTCCTCCGCGTTCCACATCCACCATAACCCTCTCTTTCTCCCCCGCCTCCTCCCATTCTTTCTCACTCTCACTCTCACTCTCACTCCCACTCATGTTCTCGCGCCCATTCTCCCTCTCTCTCTCGCTCTCTCTATCTGAATTCCAAGCCTGCGAAGCCGGGAGGGACAAAGATCTGCCGATGGCAGCCCCGACAGTCCCGGCAACTCTTTCTGATGGATCGCCCTTTGCACACGCCCCTCGATTACCCCCGAATCTATGCTCCGATCCGGCACATCCGCACGCCGGAGCCGCAGCCACGTTCTCCGTGGAATTCGCAAAGGAAACAAAATTCCAGGAAGGAGAAGGCACCGGGGGGCGAATCTGGGTGGATAAAGCGAACGGCGGAGGCCGCACGATTTGTCTTCGATTTGCCCTTCCTTTTTCGCGGGGGCCCGCGCGCTTATTCCGCGGCACTAAGGTCGGGGCGGAAGCCGAGGTGAGCCTCGAAAATTGAAACAGAATTCAGGGAGCAACGATGAAATACGCGCGGACTACGCGGTTCCTGTAGAATGGAATCTCGTAACTTTTCGGCGGAGGCTAAAAGCCGAGGAGAAGCCGCTGGCAGGTAATATGGGATCGGTCACGAGGGCTGGACCCATTGGGAGCGTCGGTCTTTCTTATCCTCGTCGTAGCAGCTTTCGAGAAGATGCGATCGCCTAGGAAACGAAGGTCGGTGGATAAGCGGAGACAAGGCGGAGAGGGAAAACGTGGCGAAGAAAAAAGACACTTAGGCAGAACGACGGTTGCTTTAGAAAGTTGAAAGCATCGATCTGGTCGAGTTAAGTGGCGAAGGATCTTTGGCGGGTACTCAATTTGTATCCTTTTATACATTACTGTCCGCAATCGTTATTTGAAGAAATTGAATTTATTACGCGTATCGCGGAATCTTGATCTTAACCGGTTAACTGTGGAATTTATCGCAGAACGTAAGACAGGAATGAAACAGGAATCGATTTTACGATAGATGTAAAACAAAGTAACGAAGGATCACATTTTTATTCGATATGACATTAGTTTTTCTGCAAATGAGTTCTTGCGGTAAATGGTAATTTTTTATTTTACACTATGAATATAATGATCAAGTGCGTGGAAAGAAAATTTAGGACTAACGTGTATACACGTCGAACGCTTCTTAACTGGTTAAGAAAGTGCTACGGAGGTGCTACGTTATACTCGTGTGTTTTCTTATTCACCTATACAGACCGTGAAACGGTCGTTTTCATAACGAGCATGCTTTAAGAACTGCTCCTGAGATCATTTTAAAATCCATTCAGTTCTCATTAATCACACCTGACTTCTTAAGAGTACATTCTCTCTATCACCATCGCGCAGGCTGTCTGCTTTTAATTTACTTTCAACCTCCGTCGCGTCGAAGCAGAAAAATACAGTAAAACAACCTCCGCATCGGCATTGGTATCCCGCCACGCTGACCAAGTAAGAAACGCAGTGAGAAAAGTGGGTGCATAAAAATAACTACCCAGCTAATTTCATCCGGCCTGCTCGCGGCTGCGCGTTTCCCTAAGCGGCCAGTAAATTATCCACGGGCAAATTGGATCGTGGAAAATCTTTTCAGCGGTATCAGACGCGGGATCAACTTTTAATTAAAACCAGGATCACAGCGGATTTAAGATATTTATTTTATACTTCAACACCCTTCAGCACCGGAGCTCAGCTCCATGAAACCTGTCGGCGATCCCTCCCAGGCTCGGCTCCCGCCTCCACCCTTTCGTCCCGCTTCTCACCCCATTTCCGACCTTCATCCTCGCGGATTCAGTCCTTTACAACCTGATTCTTCAATCTCGCGTGGCAGTAAAAGCTACAGATTTTACGATCCGCCGAGACGCACACGCACATTACACAGCTGCACATTATACGCGCGGCCGCTCAGGGGCGAGATGGTGGAGGCTCGGTTACCCGCCTGGCAATACCCGACCGCGATAGAAAGCTCCCCACCCTCTACCCCCTCCCCTGCCCCCTCCGCTATCCGCCGATTCAACGAGAATACGGAGCCGTACTTGTCGCGAATATAAAACGTTGGAAAATTCGCCATTTGCCGTGATAAAATCCCCCTTTCGCCTACGCACTGGACGAAGGGATTTGGATCGTGAAAAGGCGTCCACTCGGCTTCAGCCCGGGGGTATATCCACGTCGGGGCGATTAAGGGCTTCGCCGAAATTCTCGCGGGTTTAGGAAACGTCGGGCCGTGCCGAGGCGCAGGATTGTTTCGCGATCCGGAGGAATTTCATTCCGGGCCAGGGGCCCGTAGGTAATAATGCTGGAAACTCGTTCGAAATAAGTCAGCACGATGGGACATTTTGAGATCCCTTTGAGGAAGAAAGCGTGTTCGCGATACTTTTATTCGATTCAACAACTTTACCGATTTCCACGACAAGAGGGAAGTTTCGTATATTGGACCGGTCGAGGTAGCCAAGACTTCTTTCAACAGGTACCCACGTTCTCCGAAGGTCTCGAGAGTTTGCCGGCCGGCAGTAAGGACGCCGGCCCTTCTTTCCCATTCTTCCTGCGAATTCTCGGCGGAGCACGCTTTCCAATCTGACTTGACGCGAGAGAAGGAGAGAATGGCGAGGCAGGGCGCCGGCCGGGGAGGGGGAAGGGGGCTGTTATATAACGCGGCCAGATTGAAGGAATCGAACGACCGGACGAACGTTACGGCAGAATGGGAAATACGATTGTCGGGCCAGCGTTCCGGAAGAGAAGTGCCCTGCAAAGGTGGGGACAAGCGTCGTATCGTGGAGTCCCGGCTGGACGCTCTGAACCAACGAAACGCATGGAAAAAGGGGGACAGTGGAGAGTCGTGCGAAGGAGACGAAAGATGCGAGGCTACTGGAAGAGAAGGAGAAGAAAGAGCAGTAAGAAGAAGCCGGACAACTCGTCGTTGATAAGGCCAAAGAGAATAGAGAGAAAGGAAAGGGACGACTCCTCTTCCTCGCCCGAAAGGATCGCGAACGAATGGAAAACACATGTAGATGTCTCGAGCGGATCATCCTCTTGGATTCAACTCTCTCCTCGAGCAAACACGTCCGCTTCCCCCAGGCCCGATTTCGTCCGCCGCGCGGTCGACCCTCGGGCCGCCGCCTCGGACCCTTTTGTATTCCCGGCACATATCACTTAAGGGTCAGGCACCCTCAAAATAGATCCGTTTCACGAAATAACACGCACTGCCACGAACACCCGTCAACGGGCGCGCATACCAATAGGCCCAAACAAAACGGTCGGCTCCCGGTGGCCAGCTAGTCGGCGAAAGTCCGGCCGGCGTTTCTTCCTTCGAGATATCCGATCGGGAAATCGTGCGGGCGTGGAGAGGCAAAGTGGTTACCCCTCTTTTCCTGATCCCCCAAAAGGTTGCCGCCATGAACGTAAACCGTGCCTCGCCTGCCGAAGCTTTTCCATTAGGCGGTTCAAGGTACTGCCCCCGAATGCTACCGACCACTTTATACCCGACGATTCGAGGATCCTTTCGGTAGCGCTGGAATTTCAAGTAAGGTATGGGAAACGTGACTGCGAGAGCCAAGGTTAGCCCGATTATTATTCCAAACGGGAGAGCTCGTGGTAACGAAATACCCCTCGTAAAGACGATATCGGTAATAATTAATCTAACCACAACGCGCTCGTGAATACGCGCCGCTATTAAGACCGCCGCCCCTCTCCCGTAGATATGTATTCGCCCTAGACGAAGCGGGCACATTCTCGGCTCAAAACCATATTCGATCGTCGTCACAAGCTTTACGTATAACTCACTTAATGTTCGAGCAAAAAACTTTATGAAGCTTCCAATATTCCAATCTACTAAATAATAATCCTTGAATCGAAGAATCAAGATCTCGGCCGCCAATGGTAGCGTAAAATCATTGTAAAGGCGCGCATAAAGAGGTAAAGCGTTCTTGCCGTACTAAACCTTCCTTTCACCACGCTAACGCCCCATCCTGATCGATCCTGGGGCCGAAAAAAGGGCCTCGACTGCGTCAGAAGGATCGAGATGGCGGTGCCTAACGAAGGCGGCGTTAATTCGAGGGGTAGTCGGCGCGATATATCGTACCGGCGGACTGCAAGTGGCGGCGGGCCGTTTGGCGCGCCGGGGAGGAAGTGGATGCAGCCGCCAGTAGACAGGCTCGCGCAGTAGTCAGGCCGGCGCACTAATCCGGCGCAAAGTCAGCTGAGGGATAAAAAGGCGGACGGGCGGTCATGACAAATAAGCTCTGATTTAATTTTCACTCGACCGGGTTTCGCCGGTGCAGATTAGCCTTAATGTCGCCGCTGAGAGTAGAAGTGAAGCAGGAGGGGAGGGGGGAGGAAAACAAGAGGAGCGCTGGGCGGAGAAACAAAGGGCGCGGAGATAGCGAGCTGGAGGGAGAAAGAAGGAAAGGATGGGGAGGGGAGGAGGCGAAATAGTCGAGGGAGGGGCACGGTTATTAATTAATCCCTGCCCTCCTCTAGCCGCCCTCGTACGCCAGCCGCAAAATAAAGCTCCCTGCATAAAGAGCTTTATTTCCTGCGGCCATGAAACAATTATCGCCATCCGCCGTGGGCACAAAGAAGAAGTAGAAGAAGAAAGGAAGCGGCCAGAGGGTGGGAGCCGTCGTGATTATACGCAGGGTCCGGCTTCGCCGCGATCAAAGGGATCCGACATTGTGGTCGTCGCTAATCGCAAGCCTTTACGTAATAGTCGTGACACCAGGACAGAGAAGCCGGCCCTGATCGGCCCTATCTAGTTTTTGTAAAGGTGACAGGCTCGAAGATGAATTTTAAAGCACCGTGAACCGCTTTACGGCGGCTCAACCGTAAAATTTCTTTCGTTCGGGGATACCTTTGACTGTGAACGCTTTGGAGCAATCGATATCCCGCAAATTCTTACTTCGCCAAATCGAGCTCACCCTTAATAGAATGTGCATATATTCCTTGAATCGTATATTTGATATTCGTTTAAATAACTCGTTAATGAAGCGATCGATACAAATTGCAATATTGTTGTTGCATTCGGATAATGGCCGCATAAAAGCATCGACGATACAAAATGCATTCGCACTAGAAACATAAAGATACATAATTCGGTAAATGAAGTTTACATCGAGTAATGGGAATATGAATGAGTAATAAAGGAACAGCTTTGAGCACTTTATAAAACAGGATTGGTCGAGCTTACAACATCGAGGTATATATCATGGCGCCATCTCAACTTCTGGGGATGCATTTCGTGGTACTACCCCTGAATTTATTAATCCCACTTGCCGACAGATGGCGCTGTAAAATCCTAAACGGAGGGCGCCACGGTTAAGGGATGAACGTCGAAACTGACCGACTGAAACCAACGTTACCGACGCCCCAAACGAGTTTCGGGGTAGTTCCCACCCACCCTGTGGACAACAGTAACATGGATACCGCCCTCCTGCCATTCAGTACTTTCTCACACTTACTATCCACCCCTTCCAACGTTTAACACTATTCTGAAGAGAATAAATCTGTATCCTCTTTTTATTAAATCACGATACTATACCGTGTTCAAAGACCTTTAATAAGTCGCTGACTAAATTATCGTTCTCAGACTACGAAGTATAATCGCATAGATTCACGTTTCTTTACCTCTCAGAGACCTTTCGATATCATCAATATATCTATGTAAAACTAAAATATTTCTGGAATTGACATTCTTTTAATATGTCGCTAACTAAGTGATCATCCTCAGACTACAAAGTACAGTTGCATGGATTCACGTTTCCTTATCTCTCGGATACCTCTCAAGAATCCCAATGTATCTATGTAAATCTAAAATATTTTCGAAATTGATATTCTTTCAGTATGTCGCTCATCAAATGATCGTCTTCAGACTACAAAGTAGAATTGCATAGATTCACGTTTCCTTACCTCTCAGAGACCTTTCGAGAATCTCGATGTATCGATGTAAATCTAAAATATTTCGGGAATTGATCATATTTGCGTTCCTTAAACGGCTAAAGGACATAACTAAGGGTCCATGGTCGAAACCGCGTACAAATCCAGGAGAAGAGCTTTACACGGGTTACATTCGGTACATAGTCAGCCGCAGCTTATACCGAAGTAGCGGTAGCGGAACAACGTTAATCAGGCCGAGTAAACACCTGCCGCTGATTGTGCTTCGTATATGGGAAATTCACGGAAGCACACAAAGGATTCCACGAGGGTGGGGCATCGATCGTTCGAAAGCTGCCGCTATCCAGGAGGAAAGAGACCGCAGAAGACCGCAAATGTGAGACCCTTTGTGGATAGCCACCTACGAACGTTGACGCTGGGAGTCAAGCGAATCTATCGAGAAAGTAGTCATAAAATCACATCTGTCTATTAAACGAAACTGATGTGTGAAACTCGGGACCTCGTAGAGGTTGCACTCTCGTGGCGATAGGGACAGTGTTTCTATATACGAATCTGAAGTTTTACCTAAACGTACAATTGTAGTGTTCAGTTGATCATTTTTTATGCATAATAAATTGGGCTTAACAATTTTAACTTACGAAACAATTGTCAGGACTTTACGTTATTCTTATTTTTGGAGACAAAAATCCACGATACTTTGATACAGATTATGCCCACGTGATAAACATTCTTATTGTAAAATAATCCGAAAATGTACAAAACTATTTTACTCTCCGCCTAATTTAAATGAGTGACAATCTTAGGAAAATAAAAACTATACTGGAAAATGTCAATAATTAATTAACGATCATCGCATATGCACAATAATGCAGATGCCTTAGTTACTTTACCTGGAAGGAACGTATCCTTTCTATTCTGATCCTGTAGAGTGCGAAGTACTACTCACAGCCATCCGCGTTAGCCACTAATCCTTCTAGCGTTGTCTCTTCGTAAGAACTCTGGCAAAAGCTCTTAAACGCTTTAAACGACTGCAGAAGATTCCGGAATAAGGAAGTTATCGGCTTAAGGCAAGATGCACGTGAACATCGCAGAGGGAAGATAATCGCAGAGGAGATTACCAACACTTTTCCGTAAGCTGCGCTGACCATCTTCTACCTAACACCTTAACACCCAAAAATTAATTCCAAATCCGCCAGTAGTAACGAAACATGAAATATCTAACTATTATACTCCAAAAGTTCACAATTTACTAAGAATTCTCTGTAAATATTCCTTATTCAATCCTCACTATATCTGTTTTATAAAACTCCTTTAACTCAGTATTATTATTTGTTGCAAATGCATCGGAAAAAGATCATTAACGATCGTGCAATATTGATTTGTGCGTATTCATGGATGAGAAGCCAGGAGATGTTGGTCTATGACGAAACCCTGTCTCCGCAAGGTTCGCGACTTTTCCTCTTTATAACAGTGACTCTGTGTAATCATTCGGCGGTTCAGACGATCCGCGTTTGAGTCTCGACACCGGCACATGGCAAGTTGGCAGACAGAGGGACGGAGAAAAAGAGAGAGCGGTATGTTCAGGGTCGGTTGTTTTTCAGTTTCGCATTTCCATATTGTCTGCAGAAGCCTCTATGGAAATCCGACGCGACGGGCACGCCTTCCGCGTACCAATATTGAGTTCGAACGAATACTGATGGGCGCATGCATTATCCACCGGGAATAGACAGACGAACTACAAGGAACAAGAAGATCGAATCGCGCTTCGCTGGTGCAAAATATGTAGATTTACATATTCGCACGTTGCATCTTAACGAACATCAGAAGTTATACCGATTTACGACTTATTGAATATACAGGCAACTGCTGTATTAGCAAGTCATAAAATTATAGCAATCGTAAGACGGAAAATAAGAGAGAGAATAGTGACTTTCGAATAACTTTCATGTCCTTTTCTTGATATTCCTTGTGCTTTTATACATACGATTTGAAAGAATTTTGTATATATACGTGATTTGGTGATAATAATCAGGAAAAAAGCGCGTATATATGATAAATACTTATGGTGCAAGCGCGTTAAGTCTCTTGATGAAAAGTTAAATAGAATAATATGCCGCTACCTGTTTCTGCATATTCTTGCCTATTTCGCCTACACGCGTTAGGAAAAACATTTTCCTACGATAAGGGATTTTCAAACAGAGAAACATATCTTTGTTTTAATCGTAGGATTTCGTGGGCGCGCATGCTAAATGCGCATAATGCTAATTGGCTTGCATAGCGGACCAGTGTTAATATCTCCCAAAACTATCATTTAATGTAGAGAAAGACAGTGCATTATAATCATTCACGTACAAAAATTTACGTGAAATGGAAATATAAATATTTAATTCGTGTACAGAATACCTGCCTGACTGCGGCGGTGTTTGAATTCAATATTCAGAAACATGAACAACACTACATCAAACTTCGTTCTGGGCAAGTGTACACTACGCATATGAATAGGAAGGCTTTAATATAGTGGGCAAATATTCCTTTCATAGGATCCGGTAAATCACGATGCAAACTTACAGAATGTCCATAAATTCGCAAAGTTTACGTGCCGGACGTACATAAACCAATGGTTCGTTAATCGAGATTCCCCATAACTGCCAACCAAGCAGCAATTTTAATGTCGGATTCAATTAATTTTGAGAATGACCCGGCGCTGTTTAACGAGAATTTGCACTGACAAAACGAATGAGGGAAGTCACGTGTCCAAGTACGCGAGCTGCTGCAAGTACATAGATCAAACCAGAGAAATGCAGGTACGTCGCTAATTAAAACCATAATTAAGCGCCAAACGAAATGATGTGCCCTCGAGAAAGTTGCGTTCATCGGTTTACCTTCGCTTATCTGTATACACGATGTTTTATGAGTACCATTTTTTCAACTAAAGAAGTGCCTGAAGAATAGAAAAGAACTGAACGTACCTCGTTAGCAAATAGATGTTACCTTCTCAATTGAATTTATTAAATATCGGGTTGGAGAAACAGCATTGAAAGATTTTATCATTGAATGGTGTTTTGTTTCATATATCGAGCAATATTACACCAAATAGCGTCATACTGATATGCATACAAAGGTGACATTTTCATGCAGACAGTTTTGTATTTCATCAATCGTGTCAAAAGTTATATCGGTGTAAAAATGAGTAAAGTTTCTAAAAAATTTACTGTATTTCGTAATTTTGCTAGGAAGAAGAGGAAAACGCTGTGCATGCCTGGGAAAATATTTGTGGTGTTTACGGTCAAGATGCTTTATCGAATGCAAAAGCATGTAGATGGTTTGCCCGCTTCCATTTTGGGAACTTCGATGTTAAATATGCATCTCGCTCCGGTCGACTTATTGTGGAAAATGTTCACGAAATGTTGCAAAAAATCCATGAAAATCGTCGTACAAGCCCTTACGATATTGCTGACGAACTAAACATTGACCATAAAATAGTTTGAAATATTTTCTATCAAGCGGGATAGATGACGAAGCTCGATGTTTGAGTGCCGCATCAGTTAACTACGAAAAATTTGATGGACCGAATCGGCATATGTGAAACGCTACTGAAATGAAACGAAATCGACCCATTTCTCAAAAATGTAATAATGGGCGATAACAATGGATAAAATAATGATTTTTCAATAAATGCTAAAATCAGGATCGACACGCCATAAATCTATGCTGCGTGTATGGTGGGATTGGAAAGGAATTGTATATTATCAGATGCTGGAACCGGGTCAACCGATCGATCCTAACCTCTATAGTCAGCAATTAAGCAGATTGCAGCAAGCAATTAAAAAAATCCAAAATTGACTAATAGATTTGATGACGCAGCAAAAACTGACAAACTATGAAATGCATTCTGTATAACTGAATCAGCAACATCTTGGAAAGTCCGGAAAGTCCTGCTATTGTACGTGTAAAGCGTCATTATTGAAATTAAAAGTAAATGATTTTTTTCGAATTCTTACAATAATGTCTTTTCTTAAAGATGATAATACGTATCTAAATCTTGTCGCGGATATTTCTAAGTGTAGGTTATATGATTTCTCATACTGGACAAGTAATCATATTCCTGCAGATCACATAACAGATATAAAGAATAATACGCAAAATAGCATTTCGCGCGTATAAATATTCCGGGAGTAAAATCTCTTCATCGCATTTCACCCATAAAAAACCCCATATTTGAGGTCTGCAATGGTACGCATGGTACTGCAATGGCAGACCATAAATTGAATTGCTCTTTTTATGATGCTCTACAAATTTATTCGCACAACATACCATAAATCGAACAATACGGTATACTCCATGTGATATTAGCCGAAAAATTTTAAACGAAAATGAAAATCGTGGGGAACATTTAATCGATTAATATTGCTGCTCTAAAATATTTCCCTCCTAACCCTTGATTGAAAAACCAATGTGCGATGATCCACGTAACAAACTATTAATTTCACACCGATAGAATATGGTATAAATAGAAATTGTTATGCCATACTACATTAGCTATCAAAAATATATATCTTATTGGGGTATTAGTAAGAGAAAATATCTTTACAGAAACTAATGCCATATTTAATAGTGTATTCACGCCGTTTAAAGTATATTCTCCACCTTTCGTTTCACACAGAGTGCTCAAACTCTCGATACGCAGCACCCCGATAAATATTCATGACGTTGAACAGAATTTATATTCCTCCTATCCGATTGCAGTTAATAGAAACAATAACAATGTGTACTCTATAATCGTTCTATAATTCCGCATTGTTATGGCAACGATCAGTGTATCGTGTATAGTAGCCTAAGCGGCATCAGAATTTGCGTCCTTTCTGTACATACCACGTGTCTCGCGGGAATGTCTGCGGTCCATGAAATTAAAGCGATTCGTTAGTACGAGAATGTACCTTGTCGCTCGAAAAGGACGGCACTTCTACAATAGCCTCGAAGGTCTAAAAAGCGGGCCGTTAATGGTCAAAGGTATTCCAGGCCAGGGAAGGGGTGGCCTCGAGCGCGCTTTCAAAACGACGATGTATGGACGCGCAAACAAAAGCTAAAAAGACTCCCGGAAGATTTGCGGCCTGTTTCTCCCTCCCACTCGTCCTCTCCCTATCTTTCGCTTCCTCGTTTTAACCTCGACTTTCCCTTTCATTGTCCCGATATTTCTTGCCTCAGCCAAATTTTTTCCTACATCGAGCGGCGGCCTAAAGAGAGCATCACGAAATTAACTCGATATTCGATTTCCCGACGTTTCTTGGCACACATTCACTGTCCGTTACGGATAACAACGGTTTATGTCTTAATTGATCATGTCTGAGAGTAACGCAGCTCTCAGCACCGTCCTCATAACCGACTAATAAATACGGTTCACTCGTGTTCTTTACCGGTGTTCATTATGGAATAACAGGTCGTAATTGCTCATGACAGGCAGTCAAATTAATCTGTAATTTGCGGATAATTACCGTGTATGAAACACCTATTAATAGCTTAACGAGAATTAATTCAGGCAAGTGGAAGGGGTTAAATGAATTTACCTGAATTAAGGGGCTCTAATACCGACGAAAGCGGAGGGGAGACGCGAAAATGGGGCAGGCGTGAGCTCAGAAAGGCGGCCGATGCAACGAGTCCAAATATGTACGTACATGCCGCTTCGTGGCTGGATAAAGGCTCGCGCAAGGGTGTAAATGCAAATGTGTACGTTCCTAGGGTGTTCTTAATTAGCATCTTTGCAATTATCGTGACCGTGTTCGAGCGGAAATACACGGTCGTTGCGCTACTCCTGGAAAAAGTAGACTCCTCTGGTTCGGCCAAACTAGTTGGCTCGAGAACTCCCTCAAAGGCGCCCCCGCGTCCCTTAGCGGTCGCCCTTTGCGACGCGCTTAAACACCGTATGTACTTCCCGCGAAAGGTTGCTCTCGTTTGGTACTTCCTTTACCTACGGACGCGCCTTGGAATAGCTTTGAATGTCATTTTGGCAGCCCTTTGTGCCTTTGCTTTCAGGGGTCAATTCGCAATCACCTACTTTCCCTCGCTCCTGCCCTCCTTTTTACTCCTTGTAACGTATTCTTTCGCGGATGCTGACGCGAGTGTGTAACGAGATCGTCGTGGACATTGTCCTGGGACAACTTTTTTAATTTGTTTGAACAAAGACTGCTTAACGTTACATGACTTTAGGTATGGTGTGAGTAGGGAGATGGAGCTGCTGTTTTGAACGAGTACAGCGTGAAATTGAGTAAAGTTCCTTTTGCTTATATTCGTTATTACTTGGGATGACAATTGCACAAGTATATACGAAAGTCGTCTTACACGTTCTTCCAGGGAATGATATTGTTTGATATATTAGGGAAATTCGATATAATAACAAGCTTTTCATTAATGGTTCTTGATGTGTGCATTGAAACGTCAACGTACAGATACTTTATATCTCAAGTGATTCTTTTTCCTTCATTTGCCTAGGTTGTTGTAAGAAGCAGTGGCTTATCGTCCAATTTGTAACTTAGTCATCTTGCGCATTAGTCAATGCAATTACGCTCTTTCCTTTACACAAGGCACACTCGTTGGATAATTAAATCACGAAGCCAGAAATTATGGTTGGCATATGACGTTTCATTATATGTGCCTCAACGCTGATATATGGGCATCGGATTTGTGACGACTTCCCACCTACGCCGCTCAATACTAACAAGCAATGTGCATTAGCACGACTGCATTAGGGCCTTGACATGTTCACCTAGGTCCTGGATATACATATGCAGACAAGGGGATGCCTTCCTTAATGACACGCACACCAAATGCATCAGCTACTATAAACATAATGCATCACATAAATTATAAAACGCAGTTAAATTGTAGCACGTCAGAAAACATCAACATTTAACATCAACATCGGCTACATTATTTCCACAAAAAAATAAGAGATTATATTCTATTTACCCAGTACGATTTTGGGTACCAAATGAAGCAGACACATTAACCATTGAAACTGAATCAGAATCGAGTTCTAAAAGCTTGATAATATCTCAAATATTTCCAAAGCATTGCTATAAACTTGTCTCCGCGCGGGAGATTATGAATTTAATTGAAATAAAGCTGCCCACGAAAGTTGAGGAGCAAGGTGATACTAATAAATACTAACAAATATACATAAATAATAGATACAATAGATACTAACAAATACAAAAACCCTGGATGTCTTTTCTCTCTAACAGAGACCTACACCGATAGTTACAAAGTACAGAACTGAGACTAAGTAAAACGTTTTAACCCAATGAACTCCTATTGAAATACTCCTGTGTATCACAATGACTCCAATTCCTAGTGGTGAGGTAATTTTTTCAGGTCAGGACAATAAATTAAATAAATACGAAAAGAAATGTAAAGGTCAAATAGAAAGACAAATAGGAAATAACCGAGTAACATGCCCCTAGCGTTCGAAAAGGATAACACAAGAGACGCCCGTTTCAAAACAGAGGATTTATACCGAGATATGCAAGTCTCGGTGCAGTGCTCTTCTGAGTTTCAGGCCAAGTAGGCGCTAGCGGGCCTAACGCGTCTTTCCAGTTTAATGGCTTAACTAGACCACGCTTTCCTGCTCTATAATACGTCGAATACCGCAACTCCGCTAATTTTCTTCGAACAAAGTGATCCCCCGCTCAGGGCTTCGCGCTCAGACGCATACGGCAATCCGATGATCGAGTAATACGCATAACGATAAATTAACTTTACGAATATGTGTCAGTCAGTGTGTCAATGACGGACAGCTGACTGCAGGCCAGTCGCGCCACGCTGTTCCCTCTCAATGTACACGGAGTGCCTCTACGTGCCGCATATACTCCTATATGGCATTCCGATGCTCGCTAATGGTATCCAAACAGCAATACCTCGTTAGGCCGGAGATCGGCGCGGTTTGATTTACATCACGACGAAACGGGGATTTTGCTCATTTCGACGGCGCTTCGCAAACCGGCTTACGGCAATTCGATCCCCCGTTCCTTCTTTAAAGTGCAGCGCCAAAATTTGCAGCGGGGGCGAACATTCGCAGCCGAGAATGGTTTATGCCGGGAGTATTGGGACAGTTTACACGCCGATAGGGGGACTGGGGGAGGGGGGGGGGGGGTTTGCAACGGATTAATGAACGTCGCGGAAAATGTTGAAACGAATTGATGAGAGCCATTGTGCACGACACGAAACTCGAAAGTGTGTTCGTACCGATTGCGCGCGTTTATTATTTGCCAACCGGCTGCGAATGGCCCGGCCGCGTATCGCCGGAACAATGAGACTGCGTTGCTGGCTGATTCTTCTCTTTTGCGAGCCCATTGATCCTTTAATGAAACAATATCTGATTACTCGCTAAAAGAGGCACGATCGCAAATATCAACGAGCGTGGACGCATTAGCTTATATAGCGAAAATTGTATTCCGCGATGTTTTCTGCAAAATTGAGATAAATCGTGCGAATTAGAAGAAATTCCGTGAGCAAGCTATTTGCGATTACCAGTCGTGGTGTATTGCTTCAAGAATAGCAGAAATTCTGTATACAGAGACGATAGTTGAAGAAAGTGTAAGACGAAGATTAATATCATGAAATCTAAATAAATCTGTGTTGACCGAATGTCTACGTCTGATGAAAAAGTGAGATGTGAGAAGCTTTACAAGAATACGTCACGCAAACACGAGTGGGACAACCCGTATAGGTTAAAATTTGAAATACTTATCGCAAAGTTAAATAAATTGTGTAGCTAGATATAGATTTATTTTCAAAGCTGAGATCGTCGTCTTAACTTTTCGTAGGTAGAAGGATTTATATAGGAACAATCTTCTAATTATGAGAAGCACTTCATCATGGATACAAATCCCTAGATAGTACTGGACTGCATGCAAGCCTACGTCAGTTTGCGAGTACACGGTTATAAATCGATATCGAGCAATATGCGTATCGAGGCGTGCCAAGAACTTTATTTGATTATATCATTACCGAAATTAGCGAGTACGAATGGCGTAACCACCCGAATTTAACTCACCGGGGAATAGCGGTTGGTCGACTTCAAAGCCGGTACACAATTGCTCGCAAAAGTAGTTTCACTATTGATGTCAACGAAGAGTGAAGTCTCTCAAGGTATAAAAAATAATCCTTTTACGCTTGTAATATATTTCAAAAGGCATTATAAATTCTTGCATTTGAATAACAGCGTGGAGAAACATCCCACGAGATAAGCTTCTCGTGTAAACCATATGCAAACCTTGCACGATCATCCGTATTTAACTGGAATAGAACACATCTTAAACATGTACGATGCAAAATAACACTACCGAAGGATATTTTCGCAGTTATACAAGTTCGTAAATAACTTCTAATCTCTCTGATTGTACCATTTAATCCCATTATTCCAATCATGCCCAGTCACGTTACTTTTTAATTACACGATTTCAGCAAACGTGCGTTCACGTCTATACAAGTACCAGCAAAAGAGCTTCTGTGTACAAACATCCTCTTACCCCAGCGACGCAGCCCCGAAACTGTACTAATGTGTATTTTGGCACTGTTCGAGCTGCCCACTTTTCAAGCGCGTCGCTGCGCTCGCAAAACATTAAGAGAGCTCTCGGCTTCTTTCGAAGCCTAGCAAAAAGTGTCCAAAGCCAGCTTCCCACACTCCTCGTATTACATCGATAACACGTCATCCCTGTAATTCCTGGAACCGCAAGAACATTCCACTTTGGCGATCTGTTTGCCAAATCCTCCGAGTGGCTTTCACGTGCGGCCGCTTCTCTGGGCAGAGCTGGGGGGAGATTTTTCATCCACCCGCCGACTTTTCATCCGCGCTGCCGGTAATCAATTAGAAGGGCAAATAGTTCGTTACTGGCATAAACCCGGAGGTATCGGGGAAGCAGCTGAATCTACGACGAGGACATGTCCGAGTGTGTACGCCTGTGCACTCTGGCGGCGCACGGAACCGGTGCGTGCACAGGTGCGTCGGGGGACGGACACGAGCGTACACGGCAGCACAAATATATGCCGACACACACACGCACACAGCGTTACACAGGCGCGTGCAGATTAACGGATCGCGGCCAACGTTACGCGATTGATTACAATGCACGTCGGCCGCCGTGTCCCTGCAAGAATAACGACGCATAACATAATATCGACGGATCGGCACTTCGGGTTTGCCTCAATTAACAGCGCGCGCGATGTACGGAATTTCGAATTTTCCTGGCCGCTGCCAGGGGCTGCGCGACAGTTTATGCCCTCCCCTCCTGGAACGTACCGCACCGCGTGCCAATATTATCGAATCATAACGTATTAAAGAGCGGCCGATAACATCGTGAATAAGTTACGACCGATGCGGGATGTTGCGCCCATTAGCGAATTTACGGAAGATAATCGGTCACTCGCACTCCCAAAAGCGCAATCGGCGCGCCGCGCTGAGGCCGGTATTAACTTGTCGCGTACGATTCGCTGTTCGCTTGTTCCGGGTTGGGAATAAAATTTGAAGGTAATTTGGTGGAAGAAGTGTGCGCGATTTAATGGTAAGCGTTTGGGAAGCGCGATTTATTTTTTGCAACGCCTCCTTTGAAAGTTCAGCTTTCGAGCGCTGGTTGTCGTGGCGAAGGTACGCAATATCTTGAGCCTTGTCTATACGTTTTACTTTACCGCTCTCGTGCGCAAAGTGCTGAATTTTCCGGCATTTACTTTGAAAGTTCAGTTTTCGAGCGCTGAGCGTCGTGGCGAAAGTGCCCAATATCTTCAGTCTTGACTATACGTTTTACTGTACCGCACTAGCGCGGAAAGTACTCTATCACTTTACAGTTTTAACTGGAATCGCTCGTGTGGATGTAACAAGTTCGGATTGGTCGGTCACTTTGCCATTACACAATGTACCCTGAAAGTGTGCGGAGTGCAATTAAATGAGTTTCTCTCAAATTGTACTTTCAAAGCAGGGTTGGCAAGAACTAATTTGTTCTACGGGCAGACTGAGTGGCGAATCTGGCGATCGTGATTTACAACATTCGCTTCAAGGTTTATGTCACATTGATAGAAGGACTCTTGTAGTTGTCGCTTACTCGCCTACGGCTCCTAGCGACAGCTACTACACGCATCCTCCTGTCAATGTGATGTAAACCCGAAGTTCATGTTGCAACGACAGGATTGTCAAATAATTCGCCCCTCAGTTCAGCTGTAGTAAACAAGTTGCAACGTAACTACTATTACGTTGGAACAATCGATCAGGTAATTGATGATACAAAATCGTAGTAGGGAATATGCGATGCAAAAAGTTTCTTCCTAAAAGACACTATTTCAATTCTAAGAATCGATCCATTTTTTCCAACTTTTTTTTAGTCATAATAAATTACGTTAGGTTCTATACTGTCATGTTTGCACGTTTCTGTGAATGATGCAATTAAGTATATCGACATGTATTATAACAAACATAATTATAAATCTAACCGCAGTGTATAAATCATGCGCGTAGCGATCACAGAGTCAAGGCCAGTTAGTCGCTGCCGCTTGACACCGTCACAGTCGTATTTCAAGTTCTTGTTGTACTTCCCTCGAGAGGTCGCAGGACGATTCATTGATTTAGCCTGTAGACCGTTAAGGTTATCCTATAAAATAACTTTAAAACCCTCGAGCGTTTTAAACGTTTATACGGCTGAAAATGTTTCACCTTGATTTCCCTATCGTCGATATTAACGCAGATCATATCTTGCTTCATAAAGTATGCGATACTTTCCAAAATGTCATTATATTCGACTAATACTTCGTATTCAACTTACTCAGTACCATTAAATAATGCAGTTTGTATTAAAATCCTCACTGCTATTTGCCTTTGGCCATCTAAACCTTCGCAAGGGTCGCTGCAGTCAAAATTTCCGCGATATGCACCGGCACGTAATTCGCGCGGGCCCCGCTCTTATTTTGCATACCGGATGATGGGCAGACCAACGCGGATTCGACGCCGCGAAAAAGTTTCTGCACGCACAAAGTTCTTCGTGACCCGTTTTCCCAGAAAGCGAGCGTGTGCATTGATTACTGTACGTCGAATATAGTTTTGGCTCAGCGCAGAGTGCATGCCAAATCCGATACAGCAGACACGACTGCGCCGCCCGGACCTGCGTTTCCATACGCTGGGAGTTAAGGTCCTAGGATGTATTCCAAATCGTACGAGTGAAACGTGCTAGCCTGGAATTTCGATTATCATACACAACGATAATCGACGGTTAACCGGATGACCATGGATACCGTGGCTCGCCGCGTATACGGCTCGAATATAATCCCGAGAATTTTCGAGGAATATCGCGTTTGAACCGCAAGCTCGATAAGGGTCGACGCCTTCCCGCGTATCAAATTCAAGATAAAGTCCTGCCGCGGCTTATTTTTCTCTTTTTACGCCAGACCGGCCGACCGTGATAATAATTCAAAGCGAAAATAAAGTTCTCGCAGGGAAATTCGATATTCGAGCCACGATTCCGGGAAAAGTTTTCGAAAACTTTTCCGGCATTATCGTCGAGCTGGGTATTTTCCCGAGATGCGGCCAACGGAGTCGTGTCGTGCTAAAATAATAATTCCAGGCGACGCCTTCGAATAACGACTCCTCATTAACGTAACGGTGATGTGAAAGGTAATCAAACCGGAGCACCGTGTTTATCCTGTATTATACAACGTAGTGAAAAGCACACAAAGGCAGCCTTTCTTACATAAATCTTGTGTTAGATACTTGGTTTAATGGAAAATAAGATGAGAGAGTTTGGGATGTAGAACAAAGTTGATTAGAAGAGGTATGCACGTTTTTTAATTATAAATTTAAAGCGACAGAGGAGTCGTTTGGGAAATGTGCTAACTGCTGTTATATTTTATATTTTAGAATAACATCTTTGTCCTTTGATAATTGAAATAACGTTTTATGCGTTGTAGAAATTAAACGGAAGTTTCGTATAATAACAGATCATCCAGTATAACATTGTGGTGGTAAGATACTTTGCTTTTAAATGATGATTGGATTCACGTATTTTTCGCCAGTGACTTATGTTGATAAGTGAAGATGCTTTATTAATGTTATTATGATACAGTCTTTACAGTCTTATTCTACAGACTAGCTCTTTACTCTCGCTGTCTGACTCTAACTCTTCTCTCTGTACTCTGCTCTGTGACTGACACTTTACTCTCTACTTTGACCCTGACTCTTCTCTCTGTATTCTCATCAGCTCTCTGTGACTCTCTGTTCTCTTCTGCACTGTGTTCTTCACCGTTCCCTGTTCTCTACTAGACTGCGCCTTTCTTCCCTAATGTCTCTGCACGCACCCCCTCTCATTCGTAAACGTTGCCTCACTCATCGACCACGTGCATTCCTCGAAACTAAGCGTCACCTAGAAGTAAACGATGCACTCTGTCTCAATCGCTCTTCTTTCATCGCCTTATAGCCCGCATACTGTTCGTTCGGTCGCACGCATCTATAATCCTTAAAATATTGATTCACTCTCACACCAAACTGTTTTCATATTTTCACAATATATACATATCACGAGACATAATTTACGTACGTAGATGAGAAATAAAATTAATTTTATCATTCAATCTAGTGCGCCAAACCTGTACTATCTCGTGTGAAACGGACGTGGCAGCCAGCGGTTTACTGCAATGCATTAACTAAATGAAAATTTAAAGCATACCGTAGTTGCACAAAATTTAATACCTCCCGTTCTTTGTTTCAGCCGATTGTTATAATACGAATAATCGAACCTCGGCGCAAACATAGCGATGCATAAAGTGTGAAAACTCATGAATCATGAAATAATTGGTAAATCTCATTTTAATACAGTCATGATTAAACGGCTGTTTATTCGAAAGCTCACGAGATGCGTTAATAGGTTATTTGATTAAAAATTTAAGAGCCTTTAATGTGTTTAAGGATATAATACGATTTATATTATCAATTAGTTTTTTATGCACTGTAAAAGATTATCGGATATAATTTCCCAAATCAAAATTGCTTATGTACCTCTCAACACGCGTGCGTATGGGAAAATAATAATTTTCTTTTTTCACATTTTTTATTGATTTATTCTAGAGAAATACTATACGGTATTTAAGAAATGATAAAAATGTTATAAACTTCTAAATAACTATCGTTATCAATTTTTCTGCCAATACCAACTAAATTTTGCATTATTATTCTAAACTATCTTTTTCTTTTTCAAACATCCGAGCTATACACCAGACTTGCGGAAAATTTAAAGCGAGACGAACTAATATTTTTCCGTAGCAATGATACAACATTTACAAACTCGGTAATTTATTGTAGTTAAAGTGTGATCGCTAAATTAGCCAAACCTTCTACCGTCCCTACTGATTCTCAGGATCGTAGACAGAGACAAAGCTTTGCAGTATATTACAGCGTTAATAGTGCGCCCCAGAGGTACGTTCAGAGTACCAATGCACGAAACACCTTTAGAATATATCCGTGGCTCATTAAGATTCCGTTCGATCGCGAAATTCCGGACGGGACGTAAGATTGTCGTTCGTTTTCTCGTGGGGCCAGGCGGGATGCACAGAAGGGGCAGAAACGGAGAATCAGACCTGGCAACGTCAAATATTTGAATTAATTTGTATGACAATCACAAGCGTGCTCGACCCTCGCAAAACCTTAGTCAGTCATCAGTCTGCATTCAGTCACGTAGGAAGTTTACCGAGGAGACCGCCATTCGCGCATACAGAGTTCATTTCTGGAAATGAATAACGCCCCGCCCCTCATAAAACGCCTTTCCCCAATGAGGGAAGTTATTGCGGATCTGCAATTCCTGGGTAACGAATATACATACACAAGTCGGCCGCCGCAACCGTGAATCTCGATTGATTTAATCCCCTGATTGCAGGAATCCAAGTAACCCCTCCCCTTTGTTTGCCTACCACGCGATTTCCAGCCGCGCGTGTATCCTTAACGTAGCATCTAAATCCAAACCAACGCACGCCTCTCGACGTTTTCACGGTTCTAAAGATACCATTGGAAAGACAGAGCTCTGCTCGTGGCGTATAAAGTAAATCTGCCTCGGGCAATTACCATATTTGCTCGAAAGTTTTTACACCGCTTTGAGAGTGTCGCCGGGGCATGATTGCAAACACCGGGATGGCAAGATTTAGCGCGGCCCTTATTTCCCGCGGAATAGCCCTTTGCATAAGTATGAAGTGCCTCGTAACACGATACGCCGCGGTTTTTCTCTTATTTCGCAAAAATGTCCCACCGGCGTCGCCCTCGACTGCGCAACACGGCGATTACTCCGAAACGATCTCGCCGGCAAAAACAACGGTGCCTACATATTTCCAGCCGTCCATTCCGCGATACGATTTCCATAACAAAGCAGCGCCTCACTTTCTTGGCATTTGTCAAGCCCGTGGAAATCCCGAAGTTTATCGCGGCCACCCCGCTGGGACGTAATACGCATAAAATTGATGGTATCCGCCGTGGCGTAAACCTTAAGCGGAGAAACTCTCCCGCGGAGCGCCGAGAGAACTCCGCCAAAGACGTCTCGATCGTCGACTAGGCGGCATAAAAAGATGGGAGCGCGTAAAGGGAGGGCCAGGGAGTAATATGACGGCGGGAAGACGTTCGCGGAATACGCGACGATTCCTTCGGGAAACCCTCGAATTTTACTCGCTCGGCTGGGCGCGCGACGTAAGACAAACTTCGACGGAAGAGCCGAGCGTCGAGCCGATGGTAATTCTCAGCCTACGGTCGGCCCCATGGAAATTCTCGCTCTTGGATTCCTGGCCGTTCCTGGAAAAAAGAAAACCCTCGCGGATCTTTTCCACCATTGAGAATAGGGCCGACTGCGAAGGGAGAGATAATGACGGGCGCCTCGCCCTCCCTTGAATTCTTATTCCGCCCTTCGCCATGGGAGCGTCCTCTCCTCCTTGAAATCGAAATCGAATCTGGCTTATTAAAAGATAATATTCCGAGGCCTTAGGGGGGGAGGAACGAATATAGCCCTGCTTCTTCTTAGGGTGAGCCCAAAAGAATTCGGTAATTAACGACGGACTACTTGTAATTACAATAACCCGGAATAGATTCGGGGATAAATGCGGGAGGCAAATCGCGCTGGGAGTTTCGAGTGAACCCAACTAATGTTATCCTTCATTTTTACTGAACATTCATCCACAAAAGGAAAATGTTTACTAAGTGTGCTTGGTGCGAAGAGGAGAATATCTCTTTGCTGTTATAACATTATGAAATACACGATAAATACTTTAAAAGCTGATAATGTACAGGATTAACTTCTGCTTCTATAGTTGACTTCAGTGTATTTCAATACACAACCAAGTATAATAAAAAATATCGATCTAAAGACATCCTTAGACATACCTCTCACTCTTCCATCCAAAAACAACAGCTTAATAAACCAATCGTAAAACCAGCCATTGATTCCAATCGAGAAACGAGAATAGCACCGAATCTCTCGTTTCCTTTGGCATCGCCAATCTTTAATACGCCTTATTCGATCTCTACGAGGCAGAATATCACACTGAAGCAGCGATAAAATCCTCGCAGAGCGGAGACCTTCGAGGTACGTTTTTCGCAACAGCCCAGCGCCGTTTTCTCCTCTCGACGTTCTTCCACGACGCCAGACGAGAAACACGCGGCCGACGTGCATTGTCTTCCTGCAGGGCGTACAGCCGAGGCTGCGCGGATAGGTTGATGGAATTCCACGATGATCCGAAGCGCCGATAAAAGGGCGAGCGCAAATGCACGGCCGAGAGGCAAAGTAAAATAGTAGTAGAAAGGGCGAAGCGCGGAAATTTCTCCGCTCGCACAATTTCGCCGGGGCGATGCGGTTATACGCGCTCGAATAGCCGCCGCGCGGCGTCGAAGGAACAATGAACCGGCCTGGGAGTAAAAGTCCTACGCCGAGGGCCCCGTTTTAAAATGGCCAAAGCGCGATGCCTCCTGGCTACCGTGCATAAAACCGTATCTTCCCTCGCAACCAGGGAAAATCGACGTTACGCGTATCGCGATGGAAAATATCGTGCGCCCATTCGGCGAATGACACGGCCAATTCGAAAGCAGTGGATATATCGGATCAGAGGAATGGTGCATACGGTTAAAGGGACATGAGTATAATCGCTGTTCCGAAATCTTTCGACGGGCATCGTTCCTTGCGTTGTTTGAATTTAGCGCGTTAAGTGCGCTGTAAAACCTCATTCTTTTAATGATCGTGCACTTGCCCTGCTATGGAAATTTAACGTATTTAATAACTCAACGGTGAATAACACGGTCAATACGAAAGTAGTAGATATATCGGATCAAAGGAATCACGCATACGGTTAACCAGTAAACTGCGGAATTTAACGCGGAACGTAAGACAGGAATGAGACGCGGAATGATTTTACGAAAGATGTAAAGTACGGAATAATTACATTTATATTCAATAAGACATTAGTTTTTCTGCAAATCAGTTCTTGCAGTAAATGATAATTTTTTATTTTACACTATGAGTATAAGGGTCAACCGCGTGGAAAGAAAATTTAGGAGTGACATGTATACACGTCGAACGCACTTCACTAGTTGAAGGGACATGAGTATAATCGCTGTTCCAAAATCTTTTGAGAGACATCGTTCCTTACGTCGTTTGCATCTAGCGCGTTTAAGTGCGCTGTAAAATCTCATTCTTTTAACGATCGTGCACTTGTCTCGCTATAGACATTGAACGTATTTAATAAATCGACGGTGAGTAACACGGCCGATTCAGAACCAGTGGATATATCGCATCATAGAAATGGCGCATACGGTTAAAGGGACATGAGCATAATCGCTGTTCCAAAATCTTTCGAAGAACAGCGTTCCTTACGTCGTTTGAATCTAGCGCGTTAAGTACGCTGTAAAATCTCATTCCTTTAACGATCGTGCACTTGTCGCGCTATGGAAATTTAATGATAATGGCGTGAAGATTTTCCTCCGTGCCCTGTTAGGATCGTATAGTAATATCAGAGGACACGAAAGCCGTTATCTTGGATAGTGGAGTTAAGTCTTAAAACGAGAGAAGGGATTTCGCAATTTTGCGCTAATTTCCCGGCGATAATTACAAGTGCATCGAGGTGTCTGCAATTTACGTAATAATAATGAGTGCAAATAAGCCCATAATCGTGGGATTTTCTAATCGGCGCTTTAACGGCGCGATCACCGCGTATTAGCGGATTACGCGAGCTAGGAATAGCCGTTCTCGATTAAGAGGCGGAAGGCTTTTGCTACGAGCGGGGCATTGTATACGATAAAGCGACTACGACGATGAAAGGGGAATAAAAACAATTCTATGACACGATGGGACCGTACGTAAATACGCGGAAATTATTTTACCTTCGCGTTCTCCCGCCGCCTCGTCGAGATACGCGCTTTCGCTCGCGGAGAGAAAACGTTGGGCCGCGCGAAAACGCCGCCTGCGTTCACATTTCTATTTTCCAGCGACAAAATGTCCACTCCGGCCGCGCTCTTTTGACCGGCCGAAAATAAAAGTGCCAACCGGCGTTTTTCCAGATCCGGGCGCGGTACGTGTGTAAGTAGGCTGATATGAAATTACCCACGTTGCATCAACAACCAAAACGTTGCATCAACGAGCGGGCGAGGAGAAATTTCGCCGTAAAAAGTGCGAGGGCCGGTAACGAATGTGTACGCGAGAAGCAGCCGGGGAAGGAATTCAAGAAAAATTCCCCGCACGCGCCGGCACAGAGAGGAGATATTTACTCTGGCCGTAGACTAATAAGTCCAGGGCCTTCATAAAGGAGGGGAGGGACCCAGGGCTTAAATGCCTCGCTGCACGTACCTCACCGCCTGCCCCCGATCCTGGATATCCTAGGAAAAGTTCGGTCGTTCCTGCCCTTAATGAGGATTCGGCGTTGCAGGGAATAACGGTGCTCATTCTAACAACGCTTCGTACCGGGGATCGGCATTCGCGGCACGTGAGAGACGTCCCGTTACACAGACATCTCGTATTTGCCCCCGTCGTCTAGACGCGTGGTCTCTAAAGTTTTTTGACTGCACGCTTCCAAGACAGAAGAGATAAATGGCGCGTACCCCCAATCGATGCAGTAGAAATCGATCGTAATGAATATTTTGAAGAGGAAATAAGACTGTGTAATACTCAAAAACAGTTATTACCGCATAATATTTGTTTTATGAACGTAGGTACTTATTCATTTTTCTTATTGAAATTTAATGAAAGAAATGGGGCTACACTTGTTTAATCATTTCTGAGAATGTTAGTTTGGTGTATACCACAGCGGTACGAAGGTTTCAAGTTTAATTTATTTCGATATTGAGATTCCCGTAGTTACTTATCTTTCTACAATCTGCAAAGAATATATGAACATTTTGTTCGACGTATCCGCGGGTATCGTCCCGGGGATCCCACTTTGGAGACCACTGGTCTAGACCACGAGGACAAACAGCGCCCCTCTCGCGTTTCGAGGGATGAAAACGAAAACTTTAACGCCAGTAAGGCATGGAACGCACTGTTTCAGGCCGGTATCACGTCGCACGTGCTTTCACTTATATTGGGAGAGTGCAAGCGAGTATTGTTGACCGGTCGCTGCTCCGTGCGCGAAAACGTGAGTCACTGACATTCCCAATTTCCCTGGCATAACGCACCACTGCGCCCGTACGAGTCCGTTTCATGCCTCGTGCTCATCGAATATAAAATCCCTGAAATCCGTCACGCCACATGGCGTGGCGCGAGCCTTCGAAAGTCCCATACCGAATCTTGGTTATCGGTGCGTTACTCGAACTATATTAAAGTTTATTCCAGAAGATGCTCTCGTTGTGGGGGGAGTACGGGAATGACAGATTTCGAAATACATCAATGAATTCTAAGTATTGAAAGGGGAGGGATTAAAAAAAAACAGGCCTTAAAAGCGTTTAATTTTGTCATTACTATTACGGAAGTTCTCGAGTGCAAGTTTTTATATAAATGTCAAGAAGATCGTTGGTAAGAGCGGGAGTATCTCTTATATCACTCCGTGCCAAGCACGAAATTGCCCGAACGTGGTTATACATAACTGCATCGTACAGCGGTACAATGGTAAAAGTCTTCAAAATCAGAAATATTCGTGAAACTGACATATCAATGATGACATATTTTAAATAACTTCATGCAACATTACTTAGACACGCTTATACACGATTTCATCAAACAGCTGTGCAATTGTATGCGCTTTTAAAACGAGATATACCCATCTCTTAAATCTGTTAAATAACTTTGTGCAAGGCACAAGATTACTTCTACATACAAATACATTATTTCATCGTGTAGCAGCGCAGTTGGGTGCGTCTTTAAAACGAGAAAATACGCGCGAACGTCACTTCGGTACGTTTGATTCGCTCCTCTCTGATTTCCTCTGGCGCTGAAACGGTTAAAGACAACCGAACGCGCATGAGAGATTAAGTCCTTAAGCATTTACGAGATTCCAGAGATGAAACGAAGAGAGGACTATCCTCGCTAGAGAGTCGAGGGTGCTCCCATGTATTTCATAGCGAGGACCACCCGCGAGAGGGCCCTTGCAATTTCTCGAAAACCGACTTCCAGCGGGACGGAGGGGCGATGAAGGTGCGAGGGAAATTGGCAAACAAGCGAGCCAGTACTTGGAGAGAAAGCAGTATTCTGATTTTGACGCGAAGTTACTCCTCCGCTATGTTAATCCGAAAATCCGGCCTCGCCAGTCCTGGAACACGCTTTACTTCTAGTTGCCTCAGCGCATAACGATCCTCTATGGAATAGTCGTATGCAAGGAGAATCGATTACCGATATGCCATAATCGATTATCGAATCTCTATGTCAGCGGTGGATTATGGTTAAGCACAAAAACTCGGCGAACCGGGAATCATTTTTCAAAGCGGAATGAATGGGTAATGCTTTCGAAAAATACGAACGAGAGGAACAAAATTCCTTTCATTTATACCAAATCTACAGAGCGATTCTGAAAATCGAGCGTTGCTTCGCGGCGAGTCTGGTGGTACTTATCAGAAGCGAGGGCGTGTCGTGGTAATAATGGGGAAAACAATTTTAACGATCGGAAGAGGGAAATACGAGATATCGGAAAATGAAGTGCAAGTTGAGAGAAGTATTAGACCTGCTTTTGTAAAATAAAGTTCGGACGTTCGGATAATTGGTTCTCTAGTATAATTGGCAATTACATTGCGCTCGGTTTTCAAGTGCACGGAAATTTAATTTCTAGCACGGAGGCTTGACCCAATATGAAATTCGTGAAAAAAAAAAAGAAAAAAAAATACGAGGAGTTTGCTAGCGCGAAATCCCTCGCGAGTGTTCGCGGATATCAGAGATTTCTGTGTAATAATATTTTTCCACGCCGAAGATAACGCGACGCGCGATATTATTCCGAAGAGTTCGAAGTGACTGTATAATATTTCAGCCTCGTGGCGCGGCACACGGTGTACGGTTTGTCACCCTTTGAAACATGGCTGGTAATGGAAAGGGTGGAGCTGCGTAAAAAAGTTATCGAACTAGCCTCACCCTTCGAATTGCCAATGATCCTCAGAGCCCTTCTCCTTAACGTTATTTCTCACCCGGGGAGCAGATTCCAAAGTGCCTCCGGTGGTGCAAAAACTATACTGACTATTCCAAACGATATTGTCGAGAGGGGAGCATTGAATTTAGTGCGCCATTTGCGGAGGTTCAAACATTTACACCAACATTTTCGCCGTTAAATCGGGATTTATACGCCTTCACTTTTTACTCCTTTAAAGGAACGCCTGACCGTTACGCTTACAAAGCACCTAGCCGACCCTCGAATAAGACGGTACTTGAATCGTACGATTATTGGCCCGCGATAAAAAAAAATGCCATTAGTCGTGATTAAAGCGAGAGGTAATTCAATTTTACGCGATCCACAGCGAGCACGCGGAATATATCCACGACGAGCAAGGAACCACCGATTTTTGGACAATCGCGTGAAAAACCCTTTTTCTATGAATAATGTACAGATATTCGGATTATACAGAGAGCCACTGTACATTACAAATTCCTGCCTCATTTAGCATACAACCCCGCAACTGCTCGTACATTACGCCTGGCATTTTTCCAAGTTTTCTAAATTTCATATATCATCAATCACACAAACAATCTGCATTTTACCAACATTTGTTATTATTCATTTATTCAGATTTAGGCGGTGGGAGTCCATCGAGGATAGGCGAAATCTCGCCTGTCTGAAATCACGCCGAGTATCATCGCATTATTTCAACCATAAACAGAATATTCCGCGAGTTCGAACCTTTTTCCGCCATCGAGCATCAGAAGTCCCTTCGAAAAATTAAACGGCAGTCAAGTATAGGAGGAGCAAGTCCGCGAGGTATTCGTAGTCGAAGATTATTTTTCCAAGCTGATAATAAGGGGTGAGGAGAAGAGCGCTGAATAGCACGAGAACCCACGAGAAAGAGAGAGAGAGAGAGCGAGAGAAGGGGGGTGGGAGGAAGAAAAAGCGAAAGAGAGGCGAAGAGCGACGGCTGGGAAGGGATTTGAGCGGAGATGGCAGTGAGGCGTGATATTGATACTCCTCCATCTCTCGAGGGGTGACGTCTCCTCCCTTCTCTCCATCATACTTTCCCTCCGCCCTTCGCCTGGGATCCGCGCACTGATTCGTGTCTCATACCGCGCCACTCTTCTTTGCCTCTAAAGCCGGCGCTGCAAGCGGTGAGCGGCCGGGATTTTTACGATAACAGATTAGAGGATCCGGACCGGCTGGTGCGAGCGAAAGGGATTTCGAGGTATGGTCTCCAAAGTCGGCGTGTTTCCAGGCCCTCTCCCCCTCCCTTCGCCCACTCCTCGCCGCCAGTGAGCATTCGGCATCGTACCCGCCGGATTTACGGATAGATCTAAACATCCATCCGCATCCCGGGATCGTTAGAAATGTGTGTCGTATAATTTCGCAATATATTCCGGACGAGCGCTGCTTCGCGAGGGATATTGCCGTGTCCCTCTCGGACTAAACACGCCGCTCCCCCGGACGCTGGCGCGTGGAATAACCGGGGCGCGATACTCGGTTTCCGTAAAATTGGAAAACGCCTCTCCCAGTGTTGGCTGGAGCCCTCGTGGACAGCGAGGGGAGAGGGATTTCGGAGCTAATTATCATTCTGTCCCGGGGTTGGGCGGAATCGAGTGCGCCTCCTGGAAGAAAGAGGAGCCACGACGAATTTAATTTTCAATCCCAGAAAGTGTACAGCGGGAGGGGATGCATGGATGGAGGAAGGACGGGGGAGAGATTCCTCTTAATCGCAGTCTGGCCCGGCTTTATCGTACCTTAAAACTTCCAGGAGTTGTCCGCGGATTATAGACGGCGATAAAAAGGAACGAGAGGGAAGCGGATCATCTTCGCCCTCCGCGCGGTCTTCCGGATTTTCGGAGAAAGTCATATCTGTCGGGGTCAAGAAACTCTGTCGAAATGCCCGCGGCTTCGAACGAAGAACATCTCGTTTTCATCGTAAGACAGACTGTAGTTCTGTGCCGAATTTTGTTTCGTTTTCGAACCGAAGAACGGTCGCGATGGTAGCATGATTTTTACCAAAACGTTCTCAGACGTTGACTTTTGATACATACGCTTGTGCGACACAGTCGGAAGTTCGATACACGCCTAAACTCTATTATAAATGTTCGTAATGATCGGTATGAAGGAATTAAGTAAGTGATAATCTAAATTCCAAAATGAATCACTCTCGAGGAATGGCTTCGTTATCAATTTCACGTTTATACTCTTTGCGCCAGTGCGAAATGAATTTGTTAACTTCTTGTTGGCGAACAATCTTTCTTATTTAATGGGCTCATATTGGAGTTGATATTTACATCATACTTCGAGATACATCATGGAGGATGAAATGATTTTAAAAGCGCATTTCTCATATTCAAAAGTAGGAAATTAGTCGAGAGTTAATTTATCTCCTATCCAAGCTCATTGGTGAAGCAACGAAAACGAAAGACACGATGTTAAATCGTACTCTAAACAAAACTGCGAAATCGCGACTCCTAAAACTTACAACATCAATCATTTCCATCCTAGAGCTACAAAATTATCGTCACGGACAACCAAACAGCATAATAGCAACTGCTTCGTCCACATGGAGAATCGCCAAGCCACGCGGTCAGTCCTTATATTCTTCATAATATTATATATCGCGACTTGAAAAATCCTCTTGGTTAACATCTTCAATTGGACACAGTGTCGGATATCAAACAACGATGTATTAGGCATGCAAATTCGAGACTTTATCGTCAAAAACTGGTCATACATTTAAGATTCAAAGTATTATCCATCGTTCGCCACGGCGGAAGCAAAGTTGTACATCTAATAACGAACAAAGCATCGATAAAATCGAGCGCGCTTCCGGAAAATCCAGGCGCACCGCCAATCGCACAAAACGGCCGAACGCACTGAATCCCCTCAACATGAAAACCAAGGAGCGCGACCGCGCTGCGTGAAACTCAAACAGCGAAGCGGCACGGCGCTCATTAGGGAAGCGTCTTTTTATCCCCAAGCCGTAACATCGCAGACGTTCCGGCGTCCGCACTTACGTATGCATTCTGCCGAACGCCGGCATCGCTCGCACACACCTCACCCTGATATACGACGGGAAAGTACGGCTCTGAGCGTTATTTATGACTTCCTAGGCACCATCGGCGCCGAGCGTGTACGTACCAGCGCGCACACGCATTCGCGGCCGATAAGTTAATTTAGAACCTGCCGTACCTTCGGCTTGATTGCAGGTGCGTTTCGAAAGGGTCTTATTTCCATGAGAAAAGGAATTGGTATATACACATGTGGTGTGCAAGGTTTTTAAGCCGCGGTGTTTATTCGAGACGGGAATAATCTATCCGTCGCGCAGAAAATAAAGGAAAATCCTGAACGATGGCTAAAGAGTGGGAGGAAGATTCTAGTATATAAGACACCGCACGTAGACGTGAATTTAGTTTTGAGGTTTGAGGTGCGAGTTATGGAGGAGGTTTTAGAGGGAATTTTCAATTGAGTTTTTAGAGCTATTGTAAGTTGCAGGTACATTCGAACCTGCGGTTCTCTTTCCGGAAATTGAGGCTGACTGGTTAGGATATTTTTTCGCGTAACAAACAAAATATAACGAATCTCAATCAGGACAAGCATCAAATACTTGAACGACAATCAATTGTCAAGAGTCCTATAACAGAGATTTTACAGAGAATCAGAAAAAGGAAAGTTTAAGAATTACTTGTACGTAACTGTCATAAACTAATAAACTACTTTTGAATCGAGTAGGTCATAAGATTGTAAAGAATAATAAAGTTATAACCAAGTTTCAAGATATTGTGACACAGTACTTAATTAAATGATATATTTAATCTATATATGGAAGTAGAAATATAGCAAATTTTAATTGGTGTAAAAAATAATGGTTACACCGAAGCGATGGAAAAGAGTTAAAAAAAGATTTAAAATAAATTTCGTTGATAAATAAAGAACTTATTATGCCCATAGAAAAAAGCTACTTATTCCAGCCACATAGTCAGAAACACTCTAATTTCTCAAAATGCTTATGAAGCGAGCAGGACTGTCGCAAAATCAATATAAAATCTAATTATATTCTTTTTCGTTTCTTTCATCTATTATCAAGCCAAATTCTTTGGTTCTTTTCTATAATTTTGTACCTTTACGTCTACACTCTAACTTTATATTCACACTGCTTTCGATACATTATTTTCTCCTATTTCTCCCTAAGAATTTCCATCACTTCGCACCTTCTCGTACAGTAATATTATACCGAGGTCATTTTCAATTGATCATAAATTCTAGGCGCTTTTTATTCATACTTTTCTTTTATATATTTTATACCAGCATATCTCCTGCTAACGCTGCTCGAAGAAGTAAGGACTATCCGTGAATCGCATATTAAGTTTCGCCTTAGATCATTTATTTTACGACGGTAAGGGGGAAACGTTTCAGCCTTGGGAGCCACCAAGAACGAGCGTACCGCCGAGCCGAATAGATTTAGTGTGCCGCTAAGTAGGTGATTTAGTTTTCGCCAGGTCCCACGAATCGTGAGGTTTTCATTTGATGGAATGGCCGCCTACAAACGGGCAAAGAATTGTCAGGGCTTTCATGGAAACGTTTGAAAACCTGTTTACTTTCGCACCGCTTGCAGGATTAATCGAGGTTACAGCACCGAATCTAATCCTGACTGATAGCACGAAGGGTCGTATGACAGAAGAAATTAAATATCCACTCATTGATAACGCTAAAATAAATCGTTCAGTTACTTTATCTCTGAACGTTTTGTAAGAAAAGCGGCAACTTTTTATTCACCAAACCTGACCTCCGGATTCGCACGCGATTAAAGTATGCGTACGCATGAAAAGGTTTCTTTGATATATTCGCATTGACAAAGAAACGTAACTAACACTTTATCCACGATTTTCGATTCTGCGAGCGTGAACATTTGTAACTTGCACGAAAGCAGAATTCTGGAAATACTGGGAATCATTTCTTTCTTATGCCACACGTCGTTTCCTCCGACGTTGCATAGTTCGCGGTGCAGCGTATGCGCATTAAAAACGGGAAGAATTATGGAAATTCTCCCGGCATCGTTTTGCTCCAACGTGGACCTAATAAAAAGGTCCCAAACCGCGATTACGCCGTGGATTTTCGGACGTTTTCGCCAGTGGGTTGGTAAACTGGGTTCGGAAATACGCGAACTGGGGTTTGGGGTTGTATTGATCGCAGCTGGTTGCGCGGGGCGGCTGAAACAGTAGGTACCTCTAGTTACCGAAGTAGCAAACGAAATTCGAACAATTTTGACTGCTCGGGTAAAATATTTCTTAGGACTTCCTCTACTTTTATGGAAAAACAAAGCACGAGATTATAATGCGGTTTTAGCCAAAGCGAGCATACACGTAATCAACATTATCCCTGGCGATGATCTCGCGCTGGTAATTAAGGAACAGAAAAAGAGGAAGAGAGGGAAAGACAGCAGGAGAAAGAGAGAGAGAGAGAGAGAGAGAGAGATGAAATTTAAGTGAAACGATTCCAGGCCACGATGAAGCCATCAAAACGAACTGCGAGCACGTAAGCGATGCGCGGATCACGTAGCGATCAAAGTACGCGATTAACCGGTTTACGAACAGCTCTCGTTTACATTATCCCCGGATCTTTACGAGGTCGAGCCCCGCGGAATTGCGAAAGAACTTTGTTCGGGCACGGGGGAGAAGCAAGAAGTGTACGTGTCCCGGTGGAACCACGTTCCGCCTGAAAGATTGCATGTTCGAGGGTACCGAGGGTGGAAGGAGGAAGGAAGGTGGTGTGATAACCTACGATTACCAGAAATGAAAGGGAAGAAAGGAATTGGATCGATGCCCATCGGTTTGGCCAATTAATCCGCGAACTCCGCGCAGGATTGTCTCATTAGTGAGCTTTGGCACGCAAGAAAGGGGGCTGCTGGAAATGGAGTAGATATCATTTTGGTTTTCGTGTACGTCGCTGTGTGAGGGATGTGTAAAATGTGAATTTAAGGAACGATGAAAACTTTTCAGGAAAGTGTAATACATTCTTTCCGGATGATAATAATGAACTCATTTCGATGATGATTTTAAATTTCAGTTACCATGCGCACTGTAAATCTACAATGGGTATTAATAAATAGGATTTGTAATCGTCATCGTTGTAAGGGATCTGATATCTTTTCATCTCGCAAATTTAGCTGAAAAAGTGTTTCCTTTTATTGCAAGATATCTGAAACGTCTCAAGGCACAAACGTGTACTTGCTCGTCTTGTAATCTTCTTCACAAGATCGAGCCAAATCGAATCACGGTTACGTGAAAAGTATTAAAAGGAATACAAGCAATGAAGGAAGGTAATAATAGAAAGCCGATTTGCCAGGACTACAACTTGGTGCACTGCCTGCACTGCAGATAAGGGCCTTCGGTCCCACGAGAGTAACAAGATCGCATTTCTTTATTTTTAAAGTACGGTTTGGAATTAGAATTTATTTTAACCATGTTGGCCATGTACAGATCATTAAAAAGCGTAAATATAAAAAAGTATACATAGCACAAAGTCACAGTTGTTATGTACCTAGCTAAACCTGACATTGTACAAGCACTGATTTAAAGATCTTTCGTATCACATTAGTAGTCTTCATAGTACTTTCGACGACAAAATCTAATATTATAAAATATAAAAACATTCACACTAAATTTTTCAATATAAGATTTCAATAAGCTAGGAAAGACGAGGATAAAATAATTCGTTTCTTACACTAATCTAAAAACTACAATACCTTAAAAAACTTTCAAATATACTTAATCGTAGCTCATAAAATATTATTCTAAACGAGAAACAGTACTTCTGTTACCTGAAAATGGTCGTTAATCGGTGCAATAGAAAATTCAAGGAAAAGGGATAAACCCTGTTTGCAGTAGATTTAAAACCACTTTGTGGGCGATTACAGTAATATTCGTTACAGAAGTTAAAGTCGACATTCAGCCGCTTTCTCGCCACTAATATTCTATTTTTCATAAGAACAAACGCTGATAGTTTGCGCCAAATTCCCCGAATTATCATAGAAATCGTCCCGGCTGCAATAAAAGTAAGTACACCGACGTTCAAAGCTTTAGAAATTGCCTGCACGCCAGCTGTATCTACGAGTCATCGCTGCAACCCGGGCAAGGAAGACCGTTCTATTAAATCCGTATCGAAGATCACGTATCCGAGCAGGATCCTGGAAACGTTAGATTAAAGATATTAGAGTCCCCCGGATACGTTCGAGGAGTGTGCGCATCCGTGTAACGGACGAAATTATTTTCTCACGTAGGCGACCGAGAAAAGCCGAGCTTGCCTTAAATGTTACATTGAACAAACTCGAACTCTCTCGGCATACCTTGGTTTTATAAATATTTAACGACACAGAAATCCTAACAGAATTTACTCGATGCTTAGTATCGGCAAAGGATAACAATTTCGTCGGAAATGAAACAGATAACGCGTCGCGGATCGTATGACTGCGTTCTAAATGGATTGTTTCGATAACGCTCCACGATTAATATCCGTTTTGTAACAATACCAAATGCGCATCGCTTAGTTTCGATGATATGGAATCGCTCGTTTGGCGAGCTAAAGTACGTCAATTCATGAAAATTCTCTCTTGAAACGATAATAGCTCACGATAATCGAGTTGAAGTTGAAGATCGCTTATACGTAAAATATTCAGCTTTATGCACATTGCTACTTTACTCCATGTACTCAATAATGAAAGGTCTACCGCGGTGATTTCGTTCTTGTTTAAAATCGTAAATAAACACTCCCTCAGTGAATCATAATCCTTCTCAAACGCAAGTGATGCTTATAAACATCATACGTATAGTAATCTTTTATAATCCCGTTTTACGTCACCGCATTATCAACTCAAGCTGCGATTATTTCGGAGTCCCCTCTGTAGTACACGATCGATCCAGGACTGTACACTAATGTGCGATAAGCTCAGAAGGTACATAGCATAATTAAGTAGGGCATACCTTTAAACCTCAAACCAACACGGTTTTCCAGCAAATGAGATTTCCTACATACCGTCCATCGCACAATGACCGTGAAAGCGGATAACGATCCGCTACCCTTAACCAATTGCAAAGCTTTACGTACCGATTTTTCGATCGCTGCAGAAAATTCAACATTCTCCGCACCGTTATAAAAAAATATTTCTGACATTTCCACGACTGTTTATTCAACTTCTTTCTATCAGACCCGTTTCCCGTCATCATATTATGAGAACAAACCTCGTCACTTTATTACCTCTGTATCGCATAATCGATCACATCGAGAAATATAATTTTATACCGAACACTGAAACAGCGCATATTCTAAAAACACCGAAATCTTTTTAAAAATAACTAAACGTGACTGAAAATAAACCAAACATATCACGCAATCAGTATAATCAATATATGATTAAAAACAACTGAAAATAACAGAATGTTTAAAAATCACATCTGCCTTCTCGACGAGGACAATGATTTCTCAAATACGCAAGGGCACGACGACCAGCCCTCATTGCACCACACTCTCATCTCAGATCCAGGAATCCCAATAGCGACTCAAGAAATATTCCACGAGGTCTCGAGTCCTTAATCCAACTTTTCTATCGAAACCTGATAGTCGCCGGGGGTTCAGGCTGTTCCTCCATCAGCTCGTAACGAGCCCCGGCGCGATGCGCGTACCGGCGATTCGTAAGCTTTACGGCATCGACGCAGTTACTTTTACTACCACCGTGAACGCGAGGTTGATTGCAGCCACGGGAGGTGGCGTAAACCGGCGCAGGGCGCGCCCGCGAAGCGGGACGAAGCGAGGAGGGCGAGCAGCAGCGACGCGGGCTGCCCAAATAATGGCCCCTTCGAAACACGATTGCTTTCTCGCTTTAACGGCGCCTACGTGTCAATGGGCCGGTCACGAGCCTTTCGATCGAGCTGCACCTGAAGTCGCCGTGCGCGAGCGCGCGCGCGCGCGCGCGTGCTGCTGGTGCTGGCCTAAGTCCGTGCACGTACACTTAACCAGCGTGTTCGTGCGCCAAAGCACGTAACCGCGTCGAATCGGTGAGAAGATCAAAAGATCGTAGAAACTGTTTCCGCGATTTGAACCGCCTTAAGAGGTGAGACCGGTTGCGAGCGGTATCCCCCGCGGTTTCGCCTTCCGTGGCCAATCGAACGACTCGGAAAGGGGGAGAAGAATAGTGTTGGTGCGAGGCTGGAGTGCTTGTAAGTGTGTAAGCACGGTAAGAGACGTGTCGGGCGTTGTTTTGAAAGATGGTCGTAAAAATGAGGAATGCTTTACTTTAACACTAAACGTATCAACCATTTCTCAGACATAGGTAGGTGTACTGAATATATGCTTAAAGAAAACGAGGAGGAAGGGAAAATGTTAATAAATTGAGTTATCGATTCATACGCTGCAGCGAAATTATGAAAAATCTCAGCAATTGCCTCGTTCCAGAGTTGTACGATATTTCGAAGAAATCACTGACCGATCATTTTGATCGGTGTGGTACGTTTAGTGTTAAAATGTGCTTCGTATTGTTAATGCTCGCTGTACCACTGATGCTCGATGACTCTCTCACTCTGTCTCTTTCCTTCACAACAGTTGTCTTTGGATCATCGATCTCTAGATGATGGGCAGAGCACCGCTCGCATAATGCCTAAACGCTTTAAATCGCTATATCTGTATCTATTACAAAAGAGGGCTGCAGATAGCATTGATAAGAAAAATGAATATGCAAAAAAATAAACGGCCTTTCTCTGAAGAAAAAATAAGTATTTTAAGAAAACTTGGTCAAATGTTTAAATTACTGATTTATTAACATTTTATTTATTTTATTAGATCAATTAAAATATGGTTCTGTTGGTGTAAGAAATTTCCTTCTGCGGAATATTATAATTCCAAGCATCATGTCGGACCACTCAAACAAGGAGCTGTATCGAATCCATGGTAAGGCTAAAAGTTTGTGGGAATTACATTCGTGATTTAAATCACCAAGAGACGAAAGCTCGGAAGGGACAGGAGCCCTTGTACCACGGCCAACTCAGGAATCGTGGTGTGGTGAGACAAGAGTTTCAATACGACCGTAGAGTTAAGGATGCAGAGAGACTCGTAAGTAGGATGTAGGAGGTATCAACGAAGAAAAGCTGCACGGTTTTAAGAATGAAGGATGAAAATCTCAGAAACGTTCTCATGATCCAAAAACGCAAAGTTGAGAGCATTGTCCGAACCGTGTATTCGCTCACTTTCCAGCGTTATAAAATATAATAAAAACATTCAAAGAGCAGTATCGAATATATCTTCAACTCTTCCATACAAAATCAGCATTCTCTACATCTCAGTGTTTTCCACTGCCCATCGAACGATACACATTCCAATAAGAAAGCAATAAATAATCGATACGATGGAAAAATTAGAAGCGAAACAGGAATCATCAAAATTCTGCACAAGTTGCCGACAAGGAGAAGATCCCTATTACCACGATGGTTGTTCAGGATTCTCCCCGGCACCTTTGCGATAATACACCCGATTCTTCAGGAGTATTTCATCTCGCGTCTGTCTTCCACCGATTCTCGACCGCTACGAAGCACTATTCCCAGCCGGGGCTCGGACGTTGCATTGGCATCAGGCTCGGATTCGTTTTCTCCAGACCTCGAGAAGTTCGCGAGCTCTCGAGCCGCGCACCGGCTACCAGCCGCGTTTCTAAATAATCAGCTTCGTTCCTTTTCTGTTATTTTTTTTTTGTTTTTCTTCTTTTTTTGCACGGCCAGCTCAGCAGCGTAATTTCGCCAAGTATTTGTTCCTTTCCACGGCCGCGCGGCGCTTACTGCGAGGCGAGCAATTCGACTAATTAAACGTGGCCCATTCGAGCCGGTAAGCGGCCGTTGCCAGGAGCGTTTCGTTTCCCCGTAACTCTTATAATTGCGGACTCTGTAAGGCAGCGGAGAAATGCGCGGACCTTGATGCGAACGCGCAGCTACTTTGTCGATGTCGGCGCGGTTAAACGAAGAACAGAGGGCAGACTGATTCCTGCACATGGTGCATAATATCGCGGGGAACTTTCGTAACCCGTTTGGCCACCGCGTCTTCTCACAGGAATAAATATTAAATCTGCACCTCTGGGGTATGCGCGGCTGCTACCCTCTCGCTCTCTCTCCCTCTCTCTCTCTCTCTCTCTCTCTCTCCTTTTCCTCGCGGCACCCACTGCGGTACTTCCTTCCTGCCTCCTCCTGGGCTCCTTTTCGAGCCGGCGGGAAGGAAAAAGGGGCACGGACGCTCATATGCAAAAAGCAGAACAGTGTCTGGGATAACGGGGAACATTAAAGTGGGCAGGGCAGAGTTGCTACACGGGATGAATATTTAAAGCAAACCTCAGTTCCACCCTGTGCGCCTCGCAAAGACCGGGGGACGTCGTGGTCTGCACGTGAGGTGGATGTCGCAGGTAGAGCAGCTCTCGCCAAAGGTCCGAGGAGAGGTCGAGTTGCGCGCGATTTTCATGTCGCTTACGTATCTCGTGTATATCTTTGACTTTATGGGACCTTACGGACAGTAGGGCTTCGGCTTAGTTCTTTATATTGGTCTGGTAGCTCGAAAAGGAACCTGCTCAGTGATCGAAACGTTGTGCTGTCTTGTAACGAAGGCGTGACTGCCATTCCTGAGAACCGTATAAAAAATATCTCACAACAATACGCATTCGCGATCTTCCGGAGCAGCTTATTCGTACGCTGTGTCTACACTTTCACTTTTATTGTACGAATACATGTGTCCACCTTGGCTCAATAATTAAAAGGTTAATGAAAATGATAATGATCAAAATTAAAATCATTATTAAGGAATTGATTGTAATTAAGGTGGTGAGTCAACCATTTAACAGAAAAAGGGCGTTGAAAAAATCGAACACTGGAATAACCGATAACTTTTTTTCAATGCCCTTTTTCTCTTATGTGATTGACTCACCGCCTCAATTTCGATCAATTTCTTAATACTCATTTCAATTTTAATTATTATCGTTTGTATTAAAATTTAAATTATTGAACCACGCACCAAACGACACATGTATTCGTACAAGGATAGTAGAAAAGTAGAGGAGCGTACGAATAGGCTGCCCTGAAATACCACGAATATGTGTTACTGTCTGATATTGCCACCGAGCAAGAGGCTCGATATTGACATATATAAAAAATACTTTGCTTGAAAGAAGTTTTCCTTTTTCGAAAGCTGCCAGAAAAGCTTACTCCGCCGCTGTGTTTTGGCCCTCCAGCCATCGAAGGCCCTCGTCAAATTTCCAGGGCATGATGTGTGTAAGGCCATTCCCCTAGACTGGGCGTACGTACCCAAAATATGCGAGGGTCCATGAACATTACCGCGGCCTGTCACGAATGCCTTTCGGCCAGCCCCAAGTTTTTACGGGCAAATGTGTTCTGGCAAGTGAATGGATTGAAAATGGCAGTGTAACGTGAAAATTGAGCTTGTTATCGAACTCCATCGGAACGGGAGTACATTGGGAGATGAAGTCTTTGCGCGCATCTAAAAGTTTTCCGGTTAAAAGTGTACCGGAGGAATGAGTCCGGACGGAATTTTCCGCTGCGAAAGTGCAACGCTTCGCAAAAGCTTTCGCAGAATATGAAAAACGGACTATAAACGCGCGTAGCCTCTGACGGTGAATAACAGTATTTCCAATCTTCCCTCAATCAAAACATAGAGAATTTGAATCAAAGCCATCGCTCTAATCCGTTTTAAGTTTAATACGCGATATTTTCGAAACCTCGAATGTCACGCTCGAGATGCACGTCCCGCGAAACATCTTTAAGAAAGATTTATTCCGCGTACAGTGCCAGCTTCCGACATTTTGGGTGCGATATTCCATATGCACGCAAAACCCGCAGGCCAATGAATGGCAAAACGTCGAGGGCAAATACTCGCAGATGCTATTACAAACGCGGCCGACTTTTCTCGAGTGGGGGTTGTTCGCCGGCGAATAAAGGATTCCGCGTAAAATTCAAGTACCCACCGGTGTCATTTCCGGACAGGAAGTAACGTGGCTCGCTCTCCTGAATCCATTACCGCGAGAGCTCTTTAACTTTCAGGAATTCACACCGGGCCGCGCTTTTACCCTCCGATATTGCCGATCGTTTCCCAAGAATTAATGTAACGTTATCGTTCTGTAATAACGGTAATGAGCGCACTTTATATCCCCGCATTGTTCGCGGAAGCGAGGAAAAGCTAGATGGCAATTGCGCCTCGCCAGAGCCTGCTGCGGGAGGACGGTTACATTAGAAATACGCCCGACTTTATGCGCCCAAGGCCGGCAACTGCCTTCGAAAGGTCGCGCTCGCGCGTTTCTTCGACTGGAGAAAATTGCGCATGCAAATAGTAGCTTTCTCGCGGCATACGCGGACCGAGAAGACGATACCCAAGGTTGCCTTGCTTGCCGTTAACGAAGCGGCTCGTCCGCTCTACCGAAACACCTTCTCCTAGCTGATATCTCGAGAGCATCGCGAAACTTGATAAAAAAAGAACGCGTTTTTTGGGGTCGATACAAGGACATCAATTGTGAGATTCGAATGTGTATACATAATGTGGGAATCTGAAAATAGTTAAGCGTGAGAATGGATGAATATTTTAAAGATTATAAGTGCGTGAGCCGGAAGGAAGAGTGTTTGAGTTAATAAGGCGGTGAAGGAAGAGCGATTGGGGCGAAGCGCGTGGTTTAGTTTTGGGTGACGCATGGTTTGAAGAATGCACGTGGCCCATGGGTGTGTGAATGTGTACGAATGAGAAGGGGTACGTGCAGAGACATGAGGGAAGAAGAGCAGTTAGTTATAGGAATGGCAGAGAGCAGAGCAGACAGTTAGAGAGCAGAATACAGAGAAAAGAGTCAAAGTCAGAATACAGAGAGCAAAAGTAAGAGTCAGAGTCAGAGTCAGAGCAGGGTAAAAATTCAGAGTTAAAAACTCTGTTTTAGTTAGAAAATTAGTAAAGAGCTAGAGTATAGAACAAGACTCTATCATAGTAATATCAATAAAGCATCTTCGCTTATCGACACAAGTCGCTGGCGGAAAAATATTTGAACTCAACCGTCCCCCTCAATCCACATAATAACGTGAAAGCTGGGCAATCTCAACAAAGCGTATGGGCGATGTATGGTTTACGAAAAACATGAGCGAAATAATTCAATATCTTCTGCATAATATCAAAGGTTCTGGTGATATATACACTTTTTTCCGCTTAACTCTTTTCAGCCCAAATTATTATTTTTTAACAAGAAAATTAAATTTTGAAGAAAAACGATTTAGAGGTATTTAATTAGTAAAACCAGATTATACGGATGATGCCAAATAATATTATTGGGTTGGAAAGTATTAATGTAAACCATCCCCAACGCTATCGTATTTGCTGTGAGCAATACGAGAGACATGTAGTTCCGAATTTTATTATACACGGTACAAAGAGAATAAGGAATAATAATTGCACGTTGACACACTTCCGTGAGAAAGATGAAAATATTTTCCTCGAACAGTATAGAAGCATGTGGATATTAGGATAATATTTTTTCTGTCCAGCGCAAGACGAATAAGCGGCATATGGAGGAGACGTAAGATGGGAGCCTGCACGATGTGTTTGACAAATGGACGACAAAGCGCCATAGACGATGGTGCTAAAACCGTACATTATCAGGTTATTAACTGAAGAGCGCCGTGCGACAGCTCGTAAATTGAAAAGGTCATTTGAAAAACTCAGGTGGGTGCTCTCGGTATTTTCCTGTTCCAGCGCCGTGTTTCACTCGTACCTCTCTTCCTCGGTAGCGACGCCAGTAACGCGGGTCCATTAGTCGTTGAATTTTTGTTCCCAGCGTGAAAGACCGCAGGGAAAATGCATGATATTAAAAATTAGAAAGGTTCGAAATTCAAGCAGTTACATACGCCCCTGTGTACATTCGCGATCCTGGCCCGTGCATTCATGCCAATCTGTTTGCACCGGGAAACTATTATAAACTCTCTTTCGCGCAAATAATATTAATTAAACAAAAAGTTGCAAGCTTTATTTGTGTTCCAGCGGTTTTTTTTTTAATGCACCGTGCGTTACATCGTTACCTATGATCAGGGTTTGTATATTTCAGTGAAACAACGTATTGCAGGATAAAGCATCCTGAGACTTTTCGCTGACACGAATGTATGAATCACACTTTAAATTCGTGAAGACGGAGACAAGTAAATGTAAGAGTTGGCAACCATAAAGATATAGAGCACGAAAATTATCGGAGCGATAAAACAGTCGCAGAGAGAAAAACTCGCAGTTTCCAGTATGTTTCAATATATTTCCAATAATCACACTCGGAAAACGGCACATAAATCCATAAATTATGTGCCGCGAAATACCAGAGACCCCGTACGTCATGTGCGATACAGTAGCATCGTAAACACATGGGCTACTTTCATACATCGACGAGATTTACGATTTTATGAGTTATCGAAAATATTACGGAGATATATTATGTTTAATCCTCCGTAAACACTTAATCTGCTTAAATTTTGATAATAAGCTGATTCACGCCGTTGGAATTATGGGATGGTAAACGCAAAAATATGAAATACCTTTCAAAAGAATATTATATACAGCAGAATTGCCGGTATAAATATATGTGTCACGCTGAATCAGTGAAATAACCTAATTCGCGGAATGCGTAAAATGTTTATTTCGTGAAATCGGCAACTGATTTGTCGAATTTACGTGCTAGGTAGTTTTGTTTCTTAATGCGCGTAATAATAAATGGCAAGTAGGACGTTTAAAGAGAAACTACCCTTCGATTTCGATTTCGTTTAAATCATGTCAAAAGGCAGAAACGTCAAAAAATGCGAATGCTGAAGCCAGGCTCAGCGACGAACGGGGCGAAAGGCAGATAAACGAGAAGAAAGAGAGGAAGGAAGGAAACTGCAGGAAGCTCATACACGGTTGTAAATGAGAGCACAGATGCGCAAAGTGATAAGAGATGATGGAAAGTGGTTCGTGAAAAGAGCCATCCTGGTAGCTATTTGCAATGGCTAAGGTCGATACAGCTGCTACAGCTGCGAGCCAACGATGCCATAGCGAATAAACAGCTGGGAGAAAATCCGCAGGTATGCCGGGCAAACACTTCGCTTTATTCTACGCTGAAATCGTCTTAACGAAGCCGATGGCAACCGTCATTTACTTTCAAATGCAACCCATTTCTGCTCGATTGTTCGCGCTTATATAGAATCGATCCCAGCACGATATCCGTGGAACCTCGAATAAATGCAAACAGGCAAGATGAAAAAAAACTACCAAGATTTCGCCATATATGCAAAAGGTTCCACTTCTAAGCGGTTTAACTATGTACACTTTAAAGTAAAATGCACATAAACGCGATCTTACGCGGTGAACGTATAAAAAAGGCGAAATATTCAAATGTTTCCATACTTTCTCCCTTGTAGGAAAGATTAACACTAAACTTACCAAAGAGGTCAAAATGATCAGTCCTATCTTAGAAAAAAATCGCTGTAATTCGTAAGCGGGCATTTTTTGAGATTCTCCAGGATTCTATCGCGAAGTGTGAATCGTTCTATCCATCCATTGCCATCCTTTCTCAATAGCCTTTTTCTTTAAGAATAGACATGCTATATTTAAATATGTCCAGAAAGCGGTTTAGTGTTGAACTGCTTAGCAAACGTGAAATAATCAGAGCAGCAGACGATGAAAAGTTCGTTACCAGCATGCAAATGGTGTTCCTGAGAAAACCGCGAAGATATAATTCTCGTTTCCCGCTGAACGCCCGCTTATAAATCGAAAAGTAATACAGCGTTCTCGCGGGTACAGGAATAGAGACTGAAGCATTGGTAATGAAAAATCCTTTAAACAACGAGTGGCAAACTTTTTTTATAGCAAAGAAAGAAAAAGATTGAGAGACTATTTAAATAGTGACAAAAAATCTATTCGTTCTAATAAAACCACAGGATAGGTGGAAACCAAAAGTCGATACTTTCTGGCACGAGGTGCATTCCGGATATTCCAGTCGCTTCATCAATGGCCAGCAGGTTCTATCGGTATTAATCGAAGGTCAGCGCTGATAGAACGACCCTTAGGATTTGCCGTTCGGGTAATTGAAAGCTGGCACGAGCCTCAAGGCGGAGAAGGCTTAATAGCCAAAGTTAGTCGCATTTCTATGCAAATGAAATGCTTATAGCCATCGAGAGAGGTAGGCCCGTTGGATGGCAATGGTGGCCGCTCTCCCTTCTTGTTTATCTGAGGGGCAGGTTCTTGGCCGACTCGTAACGCAAGTAGTTAGTGCCTGTGGGCTACGAGGAACGGCCAACGTGTGCGGAATAACGATAAGCTTCTAACGCCACCGAACAAGGGGCCATATTTATGTGTCTCGCATGTTCCGCGTTTTTCTTCGTCCGCTACTGCCACTGAAAGCGATCCGTAGTTTCGGGGGTCCCGTGCTGCTTGGCATGCACACGGCCGCCACGAGAATAATAGATAAAACCTGCTGGGGCGAAATAAATACGTGCCGAGAGCGAATCTGTCGAAGAGGCGCGAAACCGATTCCCACAAATCCTGATTAATTCGCGTGGAAAGGACGAGGCCGAACGATTATTCTTCTTCCCATTCCGATAATCAATACGCCCGCTTAACGAATGCACCGATACCCGGATATATTTCTCGAAGCAATCACCATTGCACTGTTCAGACCGGATAATCGTATATAGTAATCATTCTTGTATCAATGCACGTCGCAAACTACGAAAATATCGTTTGAAATTTTGCGCTATACGATTAGTCTATTTTTTGTTTATTTTATGAGTCATGATAATAAACAAACGTATCTCTATACAAGATCAAAGCTATCTATCAGTATTTATTACATAAAATTCTTATCCAGTACTACAGCAATACACGTCATACGAGCGAAGTTCTTCATTTTCAAATAACGAGAAACAAATCATACGAGACAGGAAAATAACGAGAAACGCACGATAGTATCTTTCGTTCTGCATGTCAGCACCATCTACGTAGGACGTGCAATAAATCCAGCATTCCCGGTTCAATTACACGCACATTTATCCGCGTCTTCCCTCGATACGAAGTATCTCGAAACAGAATAAATGCGTGGACACCGGAGAATTTCACGTAGAGTACAAAGAACATTAGTAGGGCGAACATTTCGAAGCATTCCACCGAATAATATCCCGCAGCATTTTCAAAGCCGAATAACAGCACGCTTTTTAAAGTCCATCATACCGAAGCTGGGAATCAACTCTTTAAAGCCGCCGCCCAATGATAACGCACAGCACCTATTCTGCAGATTATAATCCCCGCTTAAAATGCTCGAGAGTGATTCGTGACACAGATTACGGGCCAAACGTGGCAAACAGTATTACGGCACTGTGATTGCCTCGAGCAACAAACGAGGCCATTTATTCTCACGCATTCCTCAAACACGCATTAATCAAATCAAACCGCGGGACATGCAGGAATGAGATAGGCCCCAACGAAAGGGGTTAATGTACTTTCTCACGATATCGTCGCCCTTGCAAGCACCGGCGTCACCCGATGGGCGGCGCACGAGGAACATCGGGAAAGGCTGACACACGATACAGAAGAAGAAGAAACGGAAAGGCGTAACCCCATCCAGGGCGAGGGTGGGCGAAGCAGAGACCGCTGTTTACACTTAACTTTATTGCTTTCCGGGCAAATGCGTGCGGCTGAGTCAGCTCCGCATTAAAACCCCTTTCGTGAGGCGCGGCTATCAGTTGTCGCTGATCAGTCTGGATGCGGATGAAGCGAGGAACGACTTGGGGGAGGGAAAGCGACCGCGAAAGGGGTGACCTGCCCCACGGACGTTTCCGTTTTTCGCCGACCCCCCGTTGGCAGCGCTACGTGGACATGGTGTGCCGGTTCGAGGATCTGGCCTTGATACGAGGAGGCCCTCGAACAATATGCGTCTCCCCGGTGGCAAAGGGGCCGATAAGAATCTTGTCGGTGGAGTGCCATCCTCATCCGTTCGATCGATATACGGCGAACCTCTACTTAGGTCGGCCGTGTAATACCGAAAATACAGACTGGCTGGCTTGGCCTTTGCGACGTGGCTCGCGTGGGTGCAAGTTTTATCGGACAGGCCGGGGAACTGCGGAGATTCTTATGTCTGCGCGGCGAATTGACAGTGGGAATTATTCTTTATGATTGGACACGAGTATCCGAGCTGCTTGTCATAATCTCGAGTTGGTGCGTTTGTGCGTGATTATTTTCAAGATTGTGAATTAAATTTAATTCGATTGTAAATGGAAATTTAAATGTTGGATTCAAGAGTTGGATGCTTATGTTTGACATATATATGACCAAACACTAAAGCTACCAACCACTTTCCAGGCGTATTTAAGTGTACTAAATATATCATTAAAAAAAAAAGAAATAGAAAAGAGATATCAATAAATGAATATATGATCCATACGTTGCGATAAAATCGTCGAAAATCTTTAAAAATACTTCGTCTCAGAGTTCGACAATTTATCAAAGAAATGACTGACTAATTATTATAATCGGTCCAGTAGTTTTAACGTTAAGTGACTTGGTAAGAGTAAATATGTATTCTTAAACACATAACGTTCAATATTAAAATTTCCCTTCGAATAAAAATCAAATCATAATTGCTGTCTATTCCTATTTCATCGCTAAATGAGAAACGCTTACTTATATACGAAAACGAAGCATTATTAAAACTACGAATTTGATGCTTTATCCAACTGGAACGTACCGCTGATCGATCAACCTATAAAATTTCAAGGAATCTCACATCCGGATAACCAGCTGAGCCATTTGACGATTATGACCGTCATAAAGCATTTTCGAGGAAATATTGGCTAACATTAAAGTTATCGTAATGACACAAATCAACGTCTATTATCAACAGCACGCGTGGATACAATTCTCACCGGTCAAGCCACGAAAATTCCGGAATTCTTCGAACCGAGCCCGCCGATTGGGCCGCTCGATGACAGTAAACGGCATGCAGTATTGCAAAGTGCTCCTGGCCATTACGGGTACTGCGGATAATACATGTATACGTATAATCGATGCGGTAGACGTACCGCGTCCAGGGTGGCCCCTGCAGCGGCCAGGCTGTACCAGGGTCGTCGTCCAACCGACATCTTGTTAGTAATAAGAACCCAGGCGAATGACGCAGCGCTTTGACTCGTATCCCGCATAAAACGTTAATCCGCTTAGTTGAAATTCTATCATTGCTCGAAATGCAAAGTCACCGCGGACCTTTTGCGAGAACAGGACGGGTCGAGCGTAAATCCCCTTTGCGAAGGGCCCCTTTTAAAAGAGAGGTAAGTGGAATATCGTATCGGGGAAGATCCTTTGAAACTTCCTGGAGAAGCGGATAATATCGCTAATCGAGGAATGCTAGAGCTAAAAAGCTAGGTCTACGCACAAATTTGAATATAATGTTCCACCGAAGAGAAGGGTTTCGCGATATTGAGGCTTTCCAGGATACTTCGATAATGCGAAACCGATGAAGTGAAGCAGCTGCTTATCCGCCGTTAAGCGATGCTCGAAAGGAGACGTAGTCGTGAGTTTACGATGAATGAATTGATAGTTCATCCTCGCTGAAGATACCTATACATACGAGTTAGGCGCTGTAAGTCCATCTTTCACGTTATTTTGTCTTATCATCGGTGTGGAAACACAATTCTTCTTTTTCTACCAATATTACGTTTGCCTGTACTGAAAACTGAATAATATGGAAAGCGAAGTTTGCGAATCAATATCCTGGATAATTTCACCATTTACGTGGTAGACTTACGTAAAATTAATAAAATCGTGGAAACAAAGTTTGTATATATGACCAATGGGTGGTGACAAACCTTTTTTTAAATGAAATTCCCGATTGAAGTGGCGGTAGTCAAATACCGAAAGTGCGAGCAGAATGACGTACTCCTGAAGCAGTTAGAAAGGGTAAGCGACAGTGGACGATCGACAACAGAAAGAAAAAGAGAATAGTGTTATAATAAAAGGCAAAAAGAAAGACACAAAGAACATAAGGTTAGAAATACCGAGGATAAAGAGAATAGTGATTAATATAGTATATCCCAAGAAAAGTAAAGGAGAATATTTATTGTAACATAATTTCCGCTATCCGACGCCATCTCTCATCCCTCTCACTCTCCTCTTTTCCCCCACATTAATCTGCAACTCTCTCGAGAAACACGATATTACCCAAACATACCCAGTAGCGCGATATCCGACTGATTTTAAGGGATATATTGGCGTAACACGGAGCGAGTGCGAATATCCGTGAGCTCACGATCCGCGTATTAATGGGTCACACGCGAGACAGTGTGCGCGGTAAGCAGAATGGAGAACTTCAAAGATAATCCGTAGGTTTATGCGTGCACGATTGCGCGCTCCGTCGCTTCGATGATTCGAGCCTGCGAGTCGGTTCCTCGATTATTGATAGCTCGCAGGTCATAATGGTTACGTATACCCAGGCCTGGCCATAAATGACTATGGTAACCGCAGATGCATAAAGGTAAATCTCCCGTTCGTAACGCTCGCGGTTCCATTATTGCCAATTACGTCGCGGCGGGCAACTACGGGATGTTACGACGATTCCTCGTTCCTCCTGCTTTCACCCTTCCACTTCCGGCCTCGCCCCCTTTTGCCACGATATCTCCCTACAATTCTGGCCAATATCGGGATCCTCGATATCCGCGGAGCACAGAAGGGCCGAAAGAGGACGTAGGAGGGGGCGAAGGGAGGGGGGGAAGTAACGTGCCGCAGAAGAGATTAAGCAAGTTATTTTTCGACCAAAAATACTGTGCACCGCTCGGCAAAACTCCGCGATACACGCCGGGTAATCCCAATTTATTACTCGCCTTTTCTGCTTGCGCCGCGACTATGGGCCCCAGCCAATAACCCCATGGCTCCCAAACGGTCATTAAAAATCTTTAATTAAATATGGACGCTTGAGGAGCCACACGGATAGGGGATAACGGGTGTTTGTTGCCCTGCGACGATTTCACCAATCTCCCACACCGCCTGAACCAAGTGCAGGGTATGTCTCAATGGATTTGCCGCGGTTTCACGATTCCTCCAATTTGCGCGTGTTTGAATCGTCCGTGTAATATCTGACGGAACCTGTAACGCTGACGATTACGTATTTTGCATATTTTGATAGAAAAGAAATATCTTGGTAAATGTCATGCCTCTGACTCGACGACGTTGGTTCGATATCTAAGATACGTGTGTACGTATCTGACGTGCATTAAAGCTCGTTCATTGTAATATCGTTCGTTTATGATCTTTTTTATGGAAGTGTAGAATAAGGTTATAATAGTGCTGATGCCATCACTTGACCCTTGCGATACAAGAAAAAATGGAAACAAAGAATACCATTGTGCTGGCAGAACCAATGTAATTTCGTTCCTGCACTAACTTTCACACGAGATCAGGATGGTGTTTAAACTTACGAGTGCGATTACCGTATATAATTAACACGCCAGAGTGGCTTCCTGGAACGGGACGAGGAATGTCGTAGCCCATTGTACTCCTTTGTCCTCCAGCCTCGGCTCTCTCCTGAATAAAAATGTATACCCCGTCTCACCCTCCTTCGTAGCTCTCGCCAACGGCTTTTGTAATGCTGTTACAGTTCTTTACTTTTACTTGTGTTTTCATTCTTAATTTCTTTCGTCCCTGTTCGCAATAACTCAGTATGCAAAGGAGCTCTGCGATTTTGTGCGACCTTTCAGCAAAAGGTTTCTACGATCTGCGCTTTTCCATCGACACTCTGCATGAAAATCTATTATAAAATTAGATATTTCCCTATCAGTCCTTCTTTGCTTTTCGACGCGAGTAATTTTGAATACCTTATTTTTTGCGAAATAACGAAGGAGATACTATTTCACTTGCATATTCATTGCAACTGTTAATTATTCTAGATAAATTTAAATCTTAAAGTAAATCATTTTTCTCATTTCATTACTTACATCGAAACACATTCGTCCTTGATAAAAATGGAACAATCCACAAATATTATCTCCCAAAGCAACCATCTTCCATAAAGCAGATTTGAGTTTAAATCCCACTCATTGCCCCTGGACATTACCCTGCAATACCTGCAAACATTATATTAAACAACTCTAGAGCTTGATATAAAAATTTGAGCAACATTCGGATCAACCATCGATAAATATTTCAATCTACTCGAACCTTCGAATGTAATATAATTCAACATACGCGCTCCAAGTTAAATCGCTGGATATCAGGGCGTGGTCACTCGATAAGTACAGAAATTCAGGCAATACGCAATTTCCCCTTTGGCGGCCGATCAGAAAGTCTGGCTTTGCCGGGGGTTAATGAAAAAATAAATTTGCAAAAGGCGTAATTAGATCCAAGATCGAAAGCGGAATGGGGAGGCCCGCCAGTTACGCGAAATATCCCGGAGCGGTAAAGTGCGCGCGGGCTTTTGTCGGGGAAAGGGATGGCCAGAAACTCATTTGAGCTTTTTTTTTTCACCGGCGATCGATTAAATGGCACACTCGTTCGAGGCCGCCCAATCGAACGAAATCGGGCGTCTCGTTCGAACTTTCAACGGCTCTGCCCACACAGAATGTCTTCTCTTGTCTTCCTTTTTTTTGTCTCTGCCCTCATAACGATCGGCTCTGCGTCAACTCCGCCATAAGTCGTAATTCCGAGGGTACTAAACTGCACGTTAAACGGCCCCGACAGCGCGACGCATCGTATTTCCGTAATCGAGAACCCGCCGCGTTTATTCTCTTTCTAGACTTGTTATTTTTAGCACGGCGCCCCGAAAATACTCCCCGGAATATCGATGGCAAAGTTAATATTTGGACATGGTGCTTGCGCATTTTTCGACAGTTGCGTGTGCCCATGTACAAATGCGCGAGGATATTGCGGCGCCGTACGAAAAGATGGCTCTTAACGGGATTAATATCAGGTATGAATCTATCGTCGAAATAAGTGGAGTAAATACGAGCCTCTGATAGTGGCCGAGATATTGTTTGTTCGACAGATGTAAGTCGTTTAATGTATTCCATCAATTGGTGGTTGCATTCGTGGATTCATTCCACCAATCGCGTAACGCTTTATTATATTGTGTCGGCAAATGTTTGATGTCTGGTACAAAGCATTTGCCCTTCCTACTTTCTGCAGATTTTACGGGAACCTGAAGCACCAGGTTTCGGCAAAAGGGAACAAACAAGCTTGGAAGGACAGTAAACACAGCTAAACATCCCCACCTGTTCCCAGTCCTCCGCGAGTTTAAAGATCTGCACGACAACGTGTAAAAACAGGCTCCGAGTTGTGTACAAGAGCACATTAAGCTAACAAGAGTTGACGTCCAACATCTCCAGCTCATTGCTCCGTTTCGAGAGAAAGAGAGAGAGAGAGAGAGAGAGAAGGTGAAGTACAACTTCAGTAAAGATGGGACTAAGCACGTTGGAGTGTCCGGTATTCGGGGCGCGAGAATATTTTACACCCCAAAACCGAGGATCGAGAAAGTCCTCGGGAAGTAATCACGGATGCGCTAAGGTCAGAAATAATATCCATGAAAATCGGGATAATCCTGTGCGCGTAAATGCGCGTATTTGTTGGGCACAAATAGCGTTGATTATCAAAAATGATTGAAACGAGGTGCTTCATTAGCGCTGCCTCTATAATGCTGAATTTATGCCGGTAAAGCCTGAACCACGTTAATCTCCGCGTGTACACAAAATGTCATTTCGATAATAAAATTACACGTACCAATTAACGTTACGCAGCGATAGCAATTGGAGCGTATGCCGATAACAACGCAGCATAATAAACGATCGTCAGCGAAACGACGTGGCGGTTGAACGTTAGTCGTTCAACCAGAAACTTTTACGTGCCAAAATTATTCCGCATCGCAGTTCTTTCGGATTACCTAAATAATAATCGGTATATAGAGGTTGATTACGTTTATCAAACGTCGCTTTATCGATCTTCGTGCGATCGTAAGGGAAGCTAATGCCACGCGAAATATCGGTGTATTTTAGCTTCTCATACTCACTACTGAAAATTTAATACAGTGTCTACCACACGCAACAAATCTCAGGAGTGCCTGCTTCTACGGTGTAAAAGCGGCGAAAAGAATTCTCATTTATAATTTCGCCCCCTTTAGAAGCGGAAAATTTTCAAATTCAGGATCGTCAAAGAGCCTCGAGACGCGGCTCGGGCACAGAGCGTGCAAACGCAAGCAGTATGAAATCTTGCTATATTTAAACGCCGGTAATAAAGGCAGCCCGGCTTTTTTGTTATAGCGGATTGCTTTAGCAAGAAAAGCCATCGCACAGTCGGCGGCGCGGATTTAATAACAAGCAGTCCTACAAACTCGTAAGACAATTCGTTTGGCATGCAGCTCAAATTGTCCTGAGTTTCTGAAAGGAATCTACGACTTTGGATGGTCGTATATTTACCTCCTGCACTTTTTCCCTCCCTAGTGCGCGGCCTTCCGCCTTCTCGATCTTGTCATCCGACAACTGGATTCAATTTGGTTCGCGATAAAATCGTCCGTTTTTCTAAGCGTCCGCCCAATGCCGAGAGAGAAACTCGATCCTCTCCCTTTGAGACCGCGAGTAAAAACGGGAAAGAGTGATTTTGCAGATCGAACGTTTAGCAGTCGTGAACATTTTTACGGGTTACTGCGCTTCGAGTCACTTCAGCGAATTTATTACAAAAGTCATTTACGCAGCGGCCAAAATTTAGCTTAATTGACGCGATTAAAATCGCTTGACCGAATTTGTAAAGCAGAAAATACGGTTAAGCAATTTGACCTAGAAAAGAATCGAAAAATTTCAAGGTACATAAAACTCAGAAGTGTAAACAACGTACACTCTACCAAAGTAAGTCCGAAGTACTTTACTTTTTACCAATGCCAACGAATTATGAGTTGTAATGAATTTTGATGTATAATTTTCAAGAAACACTAATTGCACAGGATGAAAATTCTTAACACATGATGAAACAAAAGATAGAATATAAAATACGTTTTATAAGAGGCGAGTGCAGAAATTTGATTTGAAATACATTTCTTTCTTCATTTATGTCGTTGAAACATTTATTAATCAACTTCTCGTGCAGAGTTTTTTAATTGCGTTTCAAGATCGTTCTGTGTATTGAGCGTTATTTAAAGAATCGACAATGTTCCAGCCTGTCACTCGATTCGCCAGCTTTATTTTCCACCGCGGTAAACTGTTCGCAACTTGAAATATCGCGAACATGAAAATCCGTATGTGTCCAAGTCTCCCAAACGTCGACGGCTTAAATAAAAAGCTTGGACGGATCTCCGGTTTAGCCATTAGTCGATTGTGTAAATGATTGATATCGATGTACAGTAGTAAACCCGAAGTGTCTACTTTATCTACGTTTGGCGTGTATATCAATCACGCTCGAGTATTCGAAAAAAAAAATCGAATAAATGCTGGTTTATTGTAGGATTGAAGAATAGGCTGAGTGGCTTGCAACGGTACAAGAGGAACAAAAGCCACGGGAATGAACGGTGACACCGGGCACAAAGTTGCGTCGATCAATTTCTAGCATTCTCGTTTGTCAGCAGGCCGGCATGCAAGAAAGGAACGTTTGAAAGAAGCTCTCTAATTAGCACGCGATGCTTATGAATCAACTATACCGTCTTGTAAAGGCAAAACGCTATGCAAACTCGAATGCCAGGAGAGTCATAAATCGTAATGACCTGTCCGGTACGCGCGCAAAGACGGCGTTTCTTTGCTCGTTGTTTGATCCCGACATTAATTGCACCAGCGTCATTAGCTTACGAGTTACCGTTGATTTAAACTTCTAAATGCTTATTTAAGTGGAGCTACGACCGCAGCAAGAACGAAGCTCCTATCGTCTTTTACTTAGCGACGCCCCTCCATACATTTCAGTCATGTCAGTTGCCTCGCTCAAAGTTTCGCCGGTACGGAACTTTTGTTAATCGCCCTACGCTCGTTACACCGTTAATAAAAAGGTAAGCTAAATATCTCCGAGCTTCGAGCTTAACATCGAGACACCGATAGAGACCTACGCGAAGTATGTACAAAATAGTGATAATACACGATCGATAACGACACGTACGATACCCAATCATTATGCAAAGCAGCCGTGATTCCCTGCATTTCATCAATTGGCGTACTAAACAGAGCCCGATATGAGCCCATTATTTGGGGGCTGGCGTTCCTGCATATCGTTATCTCCATGACGGATGATGTCCATGGATGGTGAGTGATGCACTACTGATATCACAATAATCGACCGCTCGGACGGCTTATGCTGTAAGCCGCTATTCACGAAGGTAGTTACAGTTATCGGAGGAACGATCTTTCGCTGATAATGCAAACATCAAATCCTGGCAATACGTCGAAGAAACGAAACTGGAGCTTAAAGACAATATTATACACAAGAGAGTTTAAGGGGCAGGCTCGGCCAAGATTGGTTCCAGGTTATATCGGTAATCTCCAATGGGCCTCTATCGTCGATTGACCCGGTCGATCGGTCGTGAAATAAAGATTTAGACGAGACTGTGGAAGGGGCAATGCTATTCTCCCTTTCTCGATTCGAGTCCTGGCGCAGAATACACATCGTGTTACCATTACCAATATTAATTTATTTTAATCGTCCGCCGATTTTGTCGAGCGGCTGGCTTCAAACGAAGCGGCAAAAGGACTTACTTCAAGATGTCGATCTTAATGGAACAGACGATGGAGCTGAATGGGCCGATTAAAATTAATTTTGATATACCTTGGAAATATCTGAGCTCGAACTGTCATCGAGGATTACCGTCGATGGATTCTAGGATAAGGTTTCGTGCCACAAAATCGAAGAAGCTTTCTAATATTCCCGCTGCAAATAGTCCTTTAAGCCACCTACCAATTGACTATACTCAATCGTAGTCCATGCTCAATCCACCGCGATTATCGCGTAGATTACTCGTCCGTTACGGCTAATCATCGTATCGAGTCACCACTTCTGAGCAATTTGCCAAAGTAGTTCAGTCTAAGCCGTAAATATATCGCAGAATCGTATCGAGGATACCGCATCGATTAAACTTCCTCTCTCAAACTATTTACCCAAACTTATCATAACGAGTAATTACCGGTCGTAGACCCACCTTCCGAGTATCTCCGATGCAAAGCATCGAGAATACCGCTCACCGTATTACCGCTGCGAATTCATTTGTAATCGGCCGTTCAATTACCGCGCGAATTATTCACCCCAAGATCGCGGATGATCTTATCGAAAGGCAGCGTTTGAGCGACGCAACAAAGGGATCCGCTTTGAATGGTGGGTCTCAACAAAGCGAGGAGGGGCAACTGAAGAGAGCGTATCAATTAAAATTGGTTCCGCCGTGCCCCGCAAATCTCGTCGCAGGGCCTGTCATCGGGAATGGCCGTCGATCCGGCAGATCGGTCGTAAAATAAAGATTTGGTTAAGAGGGTGGGTCGGGCACCGCGGTCTCTTTGGAGGGTTACTTTGTGCCGTGGTGGAACCCCAGTTCCACGCTCGTGCGCTCACACTGGCGTCGATACCGTAGGGGCGGATCGGCTGTGCTCAACTGGAATACTGATTCTGGACGGACGCATATATTACCTCCGCGGATAAAAGACATTTGCATTTTGATGGACCGCGCAGAGTGCATTTGACGTTTCATATGCATTTCATCGAGTGCGCGCATACCCACGCCTAGCCGTGACGCATGCGCAGTACGCAAGTCTTTACCCTTATTTATTGCGTTAGCCGTACGACGGTATTTGTATTTATTCGCAGATTCTCGGGACACCCTTTAAATACGTACGGCAAAGGGGACTGTGATCCGTTGTTTATCAAGCTGGTCCCCCTCTCTCTCCTGATTACCAAATAGCCTAAGAATCTAAGGATATAAATCAAGGATTTTGCGCAAAAATTAAGCGACTCTGGGAGAAAACGAGATGCGCGACTCGTTATTAAATTGCATTCACCGTTGGTACCTCTTGTTAATAATATAATATTTGGTCTATTAACGTTTGGTGTATAAAACGCAAATGAACAATACGTCAAAATTACCGCAATGTTTTTCGATTTGTTACTCGAATTCTACGTTAGCAAATATTCTTGTCATTGTATGCAAATAATAATATGTATATTTATCAGGTTGCACGTCACATATGATGAATAATATATCGAATATATAATACAAGTAGCTTGACAAAATGGATAATACGGTATTATTGCATCCTTACCTTTATTATTTAAATTTTCCTCGGAATAATTCGCCGGCTTGTTAGTCTCCCGTAAGTATCGGGTATAAGTATACCGTAAGTATCGGAAAATAAACCTTCGATGGAAATTATTCATGGCTCCCGATATCAAAAGGTATCCAGGAGCTTCGCGGGGGATCAGATGCCGGAACGCCGGTATTGGCGCTGGCTAACGTGGAATAAATGCGAGGCTGTAGGTAAACACCCAGCGATGTACACACTACGAGCGTAAGGCGGCAGTAGAGGGACGTGCGTCGAGGCCAAATCATCTTTCTTCGATGCCTTTCCAAGCAATATTTCCGATTACACGGAGTTCGAAGTGTACGTTAGGTAAAAGGGTCGATAATTGTCATTGGAGCACAATATAATCTTTCAGGGGAGAGAGTGGAAGCAAAACGATCTCGTCGAGCGAATCGAGCATTGATGTATAAGAGAAAGCAAACTCACCATTATCGTGGAATCCGCGCTTCCTTTCTCTGGATATCGTTGTCTCGCGAATAAGTCTCTGCGAAAAAAAATGTTCCGATTTTTCCCGACAGCGCTTACACAGTTTCACAGGCACTCTAGAATAGCCCTTTCATCGTGTGTCACTGTAATCGCCGTCACACTGCACTCCTACGTCGATACAGCAGCATCCCCCTAGCTGCCAGACAGGGACTCTCGCTCGGGACTACCATGTCTGGAAAAAAGAAACGCCTTTTAGAAGTACATTCTCTCCTGAGTCAAATAATATGAATTATACGGAGCGGGTCGAATGATAGAAATATCAGAACAGTAGGAATCGATTGTTTTCGAAGGGTAAACATATGCCGTATACATATAACTGTAGAACTATATAGTATAGAAAAATGTTGTACTTTGCAATATTCCAAGAAAAAAGATGTAAAATATTCACATAAATATGAAAAGTACGTATACATGCCTAAGCATGTTCTCATCGCGAATATACCTGAGTACTCATTATATCTAAAAAATATTTATTAGTAAATATATTTGTGAATGAAAATCTGGTGTAGCATAACGCTGAAAAAAACCTTCAGCAAGAGCAAAAAAATCTACGTGTCCTCTTGTTATAAATAGGTAATATAAACAATATAATTCACAGATGAATGTCTTAAAACCATGTAACCGTTCTACAAGCTTCTTTCGCATTCACAAACGAAAGTTTCTCTCTGCAGCCTGACGTCTTGTGTTCTTTATTACTCATAAATTAGCGTAAATCAGAAACCATGAAAAATTTTGGACACGAAACAGGTAAATTACTTTCCCGACACGTTGCAGGTAATCATCGAGGGAAGAAAGCAGGCGGGCGGCTGTCCGTGAGGCGGGCGGTCGAAAGAGGATGGAGAACTTCGAGGAAAACTTGCTCACCCGGGGGAACGCTTGAGAAGCTTTATAACTTCGACAACCTTAAATCGGCGGAACTGCCGCGTCCAGTGGCTGTAGAGAATGTCGCAGACGGGATGAGATGAACGTATGAGGCGAAGTTGAGTGCGGCAGGAGGGGGAACGAGTTTGAGAGGCGACATGCTGGGTAAAGGGCGAAGATAGTAGCTGTGGTAAGTCTACTTCGCAAAATATAAGTAAGGTGATTCTGATTTATCGACAATAAATTTATTTACTTACAAAAAATACTCGGTATGTACTACTGTTAAATTCGATCGTTGATATGCCCTTTGTGCGATACTATATGGATTTCCTCAGCTATGACTTGCAATATATACTGGGTTCAATGAATATATAGATTATTATCAAATGACATCTGAGAATATATGTAATAAACGTGTATTCAAATGTCTGAGATAGGTATGTGTAATACGTACTGACATGCATCACCGGTGACTGACTTTTATGGAGCTCACTTTATGGAGAGGAATTGAGTTGGAAGGGCGGCGTGGCGAAAAAAAGGCGAAAGTAGCTGCGCAAGGTCTCTACTTAGTGAGATGGGAAGAGGGTGACTCTGATTCGGCGCCCTGCTTCATCTTCTTTGACGAGGGAAACCGTCCGAAAATTTGACCGTTCAATAATTTTGGGCAGAACGGGTGCACGAGGTGTACTTCAAAAGGATCTGATCTGCGTATGTACGCATGTAAAGGTAAAGTTAGGAGGTAGTGGATATCGTCTGTGAAAGCTAATTAGTTCTGGAACGGTTGAAGCGGCGGACGAGGTACCTGTATGTTACTAAACAGACCCTCGTGACTTCGAACTTTGGCCCGGCATAAATAAATAAGCGAATCGGCAAATTGAAACTAACAAGCTGTTAGGTAGTATGAAAGCGAATTTATATGAATGGTATACACCGTTATTTACGACGTGGAAATAGGATTTATGGTTACAATGGTCGTAATTATGGAATGGATAAAAGCGTGTTTAAAGAAATAAACGTTCCTTCCATGACTAGTTTCTGTCATTCTCGAATGAAAACCTATTTTTGCCTTTGGTATTAAATATCGAGTTTGTAGTTGTAAAGGAGTATTAAATTTGCAACCAGGAGTCTGCTTCTGCCGCTCATTTATCAGTTTACAAAAAAAAAAAGAAGAATGAACTGGCGAAGGCGCACTCGGAGGGTAACGAGTGTTCTGGCAAAAGGTACCGTTGCATTTTAAAAAATAGAGCTACATACTTGTTTACTCTGTCGTTGCAAAACATAGACAGCGTACGCTGCGACGTAATTTCGCGTAATCACTATAAATGGCTGTGGCGGAATAGCGGAGAAAGTAATTTGTGCCCCGGACGAGCTATGTTCCAGATAAAAAGCGTAAACCTCCTCTATTTAATTTTGTGTTTACAAATATAATATCTCGGAATGGCTTTTAATCCCTGCAAAAATATTGCACGCGATGAATTCGAATGTCACTTCCACTTTAACCAGCAATAAGCGGATATACAAGTTACTATGTTCTTATTTGATATAGCGGATAAATATAATTTTTCAACTTTGCGTGCATACAACTTCGTGAATATACTTTCCAAAGCAAAACGAGCAACGGAACCAGAGTTTTAATATGAGTTTATGAAACCGTCTAGGCAACCCGTAAATTATCGAGAATTACATACCTTCGGGTCCAGCCGTATAGAATATATTTGCGGTCGTAATAACGTTTAATACTTAACCTGTCGTTAACCATACAGCGCTTTGGAAAATATTTTCGAATTATAAATTGTTAAGGTGTGCATGTAAAGTAATTACTAACATTGTATCAAGGATAGAGGATACGTTGATCAAACACTTATCAAATCAAAATGTTCTCCACGATTCGAATACTTTAAAATTCGTATTTGACTCTACCACATAATTATTAGATAACCAATTTCCACGTTTCATATGAACACACGTTTCTGTTTTCTTCGAGAAAATCTACACTTACAAAACACCCTCCAACGCTCGTAATCGTCTAAGATGCCAGTATTACGCTAGACGTGGAGGCGTTTAAGCATTTAAAAAAAACAATTCGCATCCGTACAGTCTGGTGATCTCACGCTCCCTCGGAAGCAGACCGTTAAAGGAATCGACAGGCCGCGTTAATTTAATGAAAATCCGCAATCGCGCGACAGTATCGCGATTGTCCCGTCAAGCTCGTCGTCCTGGTAATGTGCCGAGAAACAAAAGGAACGTGTGGAATTAATGACCGTGTCTCGACCCCTCTTTCGTGTCCTGTCGGCACCTCCTTTCGCCTTCGAGGCTCGACGAAGCGGCGCACAATGACGTATCTTCTTAAAATCGTGGATATAATTAATATTTTCAAATGCAAGATACATTAATGAAAGATATGACAATAAAAAAAATCCAAGATGTAATTGTTTAATATCAAATATGGCATTTGCGTTTTTTCCACACCATGTTTCGCATTACGATTTAATTCACCACCTTAATATTAACCATTTTCAAATATCAATTTAATTTAACATTATAATTTAGTATTCACTTTTAATAATCAAGCCCCACCTCAGTGATCAAAAATGATCATCATTCCACGCCAAAAAACGACCAAATTTCTATCTCTATAATACCAGATAGAGGATTAAATAAATACACGAATATCGCTCCGTGAAGCCAAGAATTACCGCTGTTTCCATTCACGATTTTAAGAAAATTACGACTATGCGGTGGACAAAGGGCGGACCGTCTCGAACGGCGCGCTAAAACGTCGTACCCGCCGACGATCGGCAGGAGAGAGCCCTCACGGTGCCGCTGGAGGTCCCCGGGGGTGGAAAATACCTACGCACCCCTCGTCGTGCACCCGTCATCGCATCCGTCTCGGAATCGAAGAGTCGCGTCGGGGGTCGCGGCGCGGTCGGTCCGCCCCTCTGTTCTCTCCCTGCCTCCGCCACGCTCGTGTTTCCACCCCTCGAAAAAAACTCGGCTTGCATTTCAGTAAAGAGCTAACCCATCCGCGTGCACGGACAATGGGACGAGACGCCCCGCCAGACGGCCGACAACGCCCTTTCTTTTTCGACACACGCGTGTCTGAGTTTATAGCGGCGTGCACATGCCACCGGGAGGGAACTCCCTCCCTCCCCTGCCCCCCTGCCAAGGCATGTACCCGACTTCTCTTTTAAGAGTGGGAAAAGGAGGACGGCACGACGACGCCGGCTCGCCCTCGCTTCCTGCATCCTACGACAGACAGTAGCGTGGAAGACGATTTTCAGCGCGCTCTCCTCTCGCCGACCCTCGGCCTCTCCGATCCCGAACTCCTGCGTATGAATTAGTTACAGATAGCGTTGAAAGACTCGATTGTTTTGCGTTACGTCTGGCGGAAAGAACAGGGTGGATCGTTTATAAAGAGTTACTAACGAGGTCCGCGTCGCTGTTACGTCGGCCCGGTGAGCGTCGATCCTCAGTTTCGCTCGCGCGACTCTGTATGTCGAAGTAAACTCGGTCTTGTATTATCGCGGTTCAATCCCATCGTTGTGCGGTTACCAGCGATTTCCACGAGCCACGTGATTAAATTACGCTATTAAGTAATTGGTTTTGCGTAAATATAGCGAATCGCTGACGAAGGCGCGATTAAAATTCCTGATTGGGCTACGAAAAGTAGAAAAACTTCGCGCGCTGCTTCTGAAAATGGTGAAAATGGCATTTGATAAGTAAACGCGTTCCGAGCATGCGCGCTTTTCTCTCTCTCTCTCTCTCTCTCTCTCTCTTCCCGTTGCTACGCCGTTGCAGACACGACGTACGATGTGGCTGAGTGCATTTACGAAAGTACCGGTATTCACACCTTCCGCGCTGAGCAGGACAGTGCGCGGAACGTATGAAACGGGAAGCCTCTGAATTCCTTTGTCACCTCGTCTCGGCAGTGGCGCGGCCGTAGGCTCGGGCGCTCGTTAGAAAACCGAAAGGGCACCCCCTCATTTGTCCTGACTTTATTTTTATTCCCTTCCTCTCGCGCCTCTCTCTTTCTCTCTGTCTCTCTATCTATCTCTATCTCCTCTCTCCCTCCCTCGACAATTCTCCCTCTGCGCCCCTGCCGCAGAACGAGCTCGCTTTTCGCGCCATTCGGAAGCGATGCGGTGCCGTTTAATAATAATATTACGTCTGGATACGTACGGCCCCCTCTCCATTCCCCTCCGGCAAGGTGCACGAGCCGCGAGGGAGCCGCGCGCGTTGGCTATGCCAGACGGCGAGAGTTCGAGGGTGAAGTTTCTCTTTCTTCCGGTAAAACAAAAATGTCGCCCTCGTTTAGTTCCCCCGCGAGGCCGCATTTCACCCCGACGCAGTTGCGCGTGACTCTGACGAATTTCTCGGGATATCCCCGTCGTTCCTCCTGTAAGATTCCTGCGTAAGTCGCGGCGCGTTCGTGCCTTTGTACCCGAACTGTTATCGACAAGCGCGTTGTGTAAATGAACGAATGAATGGACGTGTAAGTGAGGAGGAATACGTGTACAATTATAGCCGAAATGCATGGAAAAGTACAAAGTGGGCAGTAATGAATATCGAGTCTTGAACATCGAGAAGTGTAGAATGAAGTATAGCGTTAGGAATAAAACGATTTGGAATCATCGATCGTTTTAAACTCTAATCCCTGTATTCTCGTATCATTTTGTTAGATGGACATTAAGGTTGAGCGTGTATTGCTAAATGATTGAGTGAAAAGACTGCGTCGTGTCGGAGTTACTTCTAGTCTTCGATGGAGGAAGCCGAAATCGTCGTGCGCTAGGTGGGTAAAGCCTCTCTCGGGGAATGGTAAAAATCTGCTACACTGGTGTACTATGGATAATGGCCGTGGAAGCCTCGAAAAGACTATAACCCTTTCACTGCTATGGGTGCCCATAGATGTTCGACAAATCCGCTTATCGTGTACTACAGGCGTCTGTCTGCTTTCGCTTGTTTTCTGTCGCGATTTCTCGTGGATGACCTTATAAATGCTTTGTATTTGATTATTTAGATTTGTCTTTGAACATTGATATCTCGTAGCTATGATATTTTTTTATCATTATTTTCACCAAAAATATTTTCTCTAATAGTCAGATCTTTTAAGATTAATTATGTTTCTTAGCTATTAATACGACTTGCTTGCGGATTCTCTGCAGATACTAATTTAATTTTCCATGCTATGCAAGAGTTCGGATTGGCTTTCAAAAATACCGCATAACTTGAATTTAAAGCGAATGTCCAATAATATATGGTACACTAAGTATACAATGGACTAGAATAACAGGCGGCATAAATAATGTACCTGTCAAATACAGACAGTTTGGAAACGTCGGACCGAGAGAAAATTGAGTTGGTCCGAAACAGAAATACGACTGTTATATTTGCAGAGTTTAAACAGCGAGACATTGTTATATGCAATGGCTCATGACGTGCACCCGTAGCTACCAAAAATATTCAATTATTACAATGTCATGCTTCCTATCGGTTTATGCATGTAACTCGTAAGCCGCTTCACTGCACATCGATATTTCCCAAAATCAGAGATCAAACACCTTTAGGAATCTTACGAGATACTAAAGCGACTTTCAACTTCATTGATTATTTCCTTTGTCGATCGACAAACAATGAGTTTGGCCCTACTCCAAACTTATCCAGATTCGTATTATCGAATATCGGAAATGGGAGCAATTACGTACAAAGGTGCAAGACGATAATAATAACTGCACTTGAGTATCCCGAGATGCAGGAAAACAGCCGTGATAAATGGAAATATGGGCGGAAATATCCGGGTACGAATTCGAAGATCGAGTGGAGGTCGTGCACGTACATAGGAGGCCTATTCATCGGTTTCTTTGCGCAGAAGACCGCTCATGCTTTATGAACGGTACAAAAGAGAAGGAAGGCTGCCGTTGTTGGCGAATCCCGCAATGTAAAGTAATGAGTTGCCCGATTCAACCGGAGAAGAGGTAAAACGAGGGAACGTGGCCTTGCGGAACTCCTCAAACGGCCCCTGCCCTCTTGTAATATAATAATAAATTCCATTCAAGACTTCTCCACGTTTGCTTCGATTGCGGTTGACGAATATAGATTCGTTACAAATACAAAAGCCTATTCTCCAGGCGTATCTTTGGTTCTTTTTGCATCGAGGGAATGTATCGACGAGTCTGTTGTCGAAGAGAAATTCGATTCGACAAAAGCTATAAAACATCCATTAAAGTATTATTATGGAAATATACAATACGATTCAATACCAATTCGTTTTTGAATAATGAAAAAGGGGATTAGGAAGAAGCTGAGAACTCGTCGAATTCTAATTACTGCTGAGATTTCGCCGATTTGCGTGATACTTATTTTATTAGGGGGGCATTGCAATTAATCGAATTCCCTGGCTTCATCCTGAAAGCAACCTATCGAGGCACACTTCTATAATAACACATTCTCGTGAGATGGAAACCATCCACGTCCATGAATGTCTTCGCCTATGTTCGTGGTTATCCTGAAAATCTTGGTGTATTAATGATACCGCCCTTGCAGGCCATTGTGCCACGGGATCTATCACCGGGGATTTGGCGGTTCGCTGTCAGAGAATCTCTATAATACCCAAGCTACACCACCCTTGCCTTCACCTCCAACCACCCCTTAACAGCAGTTCAATTAGTTCCGACTTAACGGCTCTCAGTTCCGGTGACTCGTGACTGGAATATTGGACAATTATTCTCTGGCCGGAAATTGTTGTAGCGCTGATTTTTGTCCCCTCGCGAAGAAATCTCGTTGAGGTTCTCTAGGAATATTGCCACACAATGGTCAATTCTATAAGGATCTTCGAATATCTAGCTTGGATATATTCCACTCGCAGAAACATCAATTTTTGGATCTCGTACAGGTCTGTGATTGAACACGAAGTATACGATTAAGGTGTTTAGTCTCTTGACTTCTCTTCGAATCCAAACAAAAGACAGTCAAGAAGAAAAGACACGACCTGTAGGGCTAATGATCTTAGAAGTCGGTGCCTGTTAAAAAAAAAAAGAAAGAAAAGGCATGACCGCTGGTAGACCTTACAGTCTCCCAACTAAGGCATTAGAAGAAGTATCAAATGTGTTTCAAGGATACGGGCTTAGTTCAATTACCCGTTTACTAATAATACAATGTTCCAGGGTAAAATCCTCGGTGTTCAGCCTTGCGCGATGTGCTCTCCTTGAGACCGTACCAAAAACTGTCTTGTCGACTGACGATTCGATATTAGTGGATCAAAATCAAAACGCCCGCTATTTCGACATAAGACATTGGGTCGCGATCGTGACAAAAGCAGAGGCACGATTTTCGTCTAAAATAACGCGTCGCCCAAACGTGCATCGACTTAACGCGGCTTCTGCAAATGGAGCATTAAACGAGGCTGAGCCATGTATACCGAGGTAAGTAGTTATGCAGTCGAAGATACATGAGCCTATGAAAATCGGAGACCGTGCTGCAATGGAGGTAGAGCCGAGTCGAGGCAGGGCGGTGGATCGAAGGCTGCAAAGGAGATCATAAAATCAAGGTATCCTGGGAGAGCCGCGGAGGCCCGATGTAGCAGTCGAGAGTGCCTTTATGTGTTTGCTCGCGCAAGTGCCTATCCGGAAGCGCCCAGGAAATGAAATACCGTTGCGTACGTAAACAAGCTGTCAAAGCACTTGTGAGCAAATAACTAACTTTCTTGGCCTGTGCAGCGCCTTAAACCGTTACGGGGAGCTCATTACGTATACGACGTTCCAAGCATTTTCGGTCTAATGCCGTGATTACGCCGCACGACAAACTTTGCCGATTAGAATCGTCAAATAAACCGGAATCCATTCGCGCGGTCCAATTTGTGGCGAACTAAATGTGAAGGGATAAAAAGTAAAGGCTAACGAGAAAATGGGCCAACGATCCTCGTTAAATTTTCCATCGCTTCGTTGTTTCTCGCTGTACCAGTTTACAGAATATGCAATTGGCGATGAAAAAGGTCAATGAAGTGCGGTTGGCCTCGTTTTATCAAGTGCCCGCGATATTGGTATTAATTGGAAGGATCGAACGAAGTGATTAAAAATTAAACTTCAAAGGCGACGGGTTAATTAAATATCGTACTAAATGTGTAATACTAAATAATTTCGTACCTGGTTCCTTCATGGCGTCTACTTTACGAGTGTCTTTGTCAATAATGCATTACAACGCGTCGATCTTTCCCTTAAAAGAAAACTATTTCAGCCAGTAAAGTAATTTTCTATTTCATAGAAAAAGCGTTGTGGAATGTATGTAATTGAAGTGCCGCATGAAAGCCGACAACGTAGGTGGACGAAATTTTCCAACTCTACGTGCTTCCATTAGGTTTTTTTTTATCGCCCCATGCCCGTACAATGTCACGTTCTACTTGTACCATGCAGTATTTTCGAAAGCGCGATAACGCTTTAAAAATGGTTTTTTTATTATCACCATTAGTCCAGCAAAAATACGCGAACAAAAAATAACATCGGGTGAGAGAAATCGGTGACGTCGTGCCCGCGAATATTCAGTGCCGCGATTAAAAGCTCTAAAACTATTATCAAAATCAAATCGGTGCGTCGACTTTCACGAGCTGAAATCGGGCTACGCGAGGTCCTCCCTTTTGCTCGTGGCCTCACAATACTGTAAACAAAGGGAAAAAAAAAACAAAAAAACAAAAAAAAAACCTTCGAGAAACAAACGGCCAGCGCGGACAAACAGATAGATCCAAAGAGCGGGCAAGGGATCGCTAAATTTCCCCCGCGAGTCCCTCGCAAAATACCCTGAGCCGGTGCAGCGAGAGTACGCGAACCACCAGTTGCAAAATATTACCGCGGCACGGCGACATATCGCTGCGCAAAAGAGCATTAACCACGTTTGTCCGCGGCGGCAATACTGGGAGTCCTCAAAAGCGATTAATAAATCCAGGGAACTGCGGGATAAAAACAGACGGCGTCGGAGGCTGGACCTTTGACGATAACGGCAATTCGATATTAATTATTCTTTTTGGCCAAGCCCGATGCCGCTCGGGTATCGCGGCGAGAAGAACAAAAAAAAAGAGAGAGAGAGAGAGGGGGGAGGGCGAAAAGGGAGCGCTGAGAGCCAAAAAGGAAAAAAACGGGGGGGGAATTATGCGAATTAAGCGAGAACTAACTGCAGATTATACGTCAATATCTAATTCGCATTAGCAGACACCGGCAGCGGGCGCAAGTGGTCGACGCCGGTACGCTTTTAGCGAGTCATCATAAATTCACGGGACACTCGTTTCCCTCTCCTAGCTAGAGGGTAATCCGTTTAGCTCGCGGGGAAAAATGGCCACGGACCGAGCGGCAAGGTACATAAACACGTTAGCCGATGGGGAGATATAACGGATTATCGGGTAATCTCGTGTCTTTAACCGAAACTTGAAAGCTTATCTCAATTGTTGCGCGGAAAACCTGCCGCAAGATTATCTTCTGTATGTACAAATTCGATGAACTCGAGGCTCGACATACGAGGCTCGTACATTTTCCGCAAGGCAGAGGAATTACGACGGAGGATTCGTGTTTGCATAGACATTGAAGGTATGGACATTGAATTTTTTGCTGATTCATTTTGTTTCTTTTATCATCGATATTCCGATATCCGCGTTGTAAAATAGATTGCGATTTATCAGGGCAAACTTTATTGCAAGCGTTGGAACGAAACGGCCTTCCTTCGATCTGAAATCCTGGATACGAAACGTGACAATTTATTTTAATTATATATTCTACGTATCGTATAGAAATATACAATGAAAGAGTTAAAATTTCCGATTATAATTTCCGATTAGTTAGTTCCGATTACAGTTTTTTTTTCGAGGAAAATTTGATTTTGCATTATATACATTAACGTGCTTGTCGTAATGGTCCTTGGTTTGCCGAATTTTTATCACGAGTTATTTAAAATACTATATATATATATATAAATTCTACTCCTCCTTAGCGTAAAAGTTTCGTGAGTATGACGAGATCCTGCACATGCATCTGTAACATGTGCGTCAGGTTTTGTTTGTCCGAGGGTCGTAGCGTCCTAGACGTCGGCAACGATTAGAAGCCTTTGAAGTTTCTAAAAGCCTCTCGTCGCCTCCTACTATCAAGATGCAGTTTTCATGGATCTAGCCTTTTGGGCGCTTGGTTCCCCTAATCTTCTGTTTACTGGAGTTTCTAAAAATCTTTGCCGGCATGCAGATGTTAGATTTCTCTCTGGTTTATTTCTCGATTTCCCTTCTCCATAAGCGTAAGCCGGTGTACGTAACGCTTGAAAAAGTCCGGTTAGATTAGCATATTAGTAGTGTCGATATTGGTATGCAGATAACCATTAACCACAAAACTGATTTAAACCATTTACACAAAAATTTGCTACAGAAAGGAGCTCAATGTAAGGATTACTCATGAGCTGAACGCAAAAGACATGATAGACCGAATTAACATCTGCTATATGCTGCTGAAACGCAATGAAATCTAGCCATTACTGAAACATGTCCTAACCGGTGATGAAAAATGGATCACGTTCAACAATCGAAAGCATAAAAGAACGTAGGTAAGGGATGGTAAACCGTCACAAGCGTTCGCGAAGTCAGGATTGACACCAAAAAATGTGATGCTGTGTGTGTGGTAGGGTTGGAAGGGAATCGTCCACCAGGAGCTGCTTCCAGTTGGTCAGACAATTGATTCTCAATTCTATTGTGGACAAATAAAGAGATTGCGCCAAGAAATTGAAAGAAAACAGCCCAAGCGGAATTACAGAAAAGGTGTGGTGTCGCATCATGGCAATTACGGATCACGCCCTTCTTTGATGACACGTCAAAAATTGCGAGAGCTTGGTTGGGAAGTTTTCATGTATCCACCGTATAATCCAGAAATAGCGCTCTCTGACTATCACTTATTCTAATCTCTGCAAAACTCTCTCAATAGAATTAAGCTGGTTTTCAAAGAAGTCTGTGAAAACCATTAGATTCAGTTTTTCAACTAAAAATAACAGAAGTTTTTCACCGATGGCACCACGGCTCTACCCGAAAAATGATGAAACGTTGTCAATAATAAACGAGTATATTCGGTTTAAATACATTAATTCTCACACTATAAGAAAACTAGTTGAATTTTACTAAAAAACAAACCCTACGAATCCCAGACCCAATACAGTAAGACATTGAAAAATAACTGTGAAACCATATGATGATAAAATATACCTGATTAACGACTGGTAGCTATCCTACTGCGGAGTCATTATTAACCCTTTTAGTGCCAACGGGCCGATCTATCGGCCCACGGTCCTTATACAAAGAGTGTCACGGGCCGACGTGGCATAGTGGCCCGGCCGATCAGTCGCAGGCCGAGCGGCCGATAAGCGCAAGGGCAGAGGGACTCTTACTTCAGTCGTTATCTCCAATACAATGTAGACCACACCACGCTTGTGTTTATTTCCTTTAGTCCTTATCTCCAATGCCAATAGTATAGGCCACACCATGGTTCGGCTCATTTGGTTTTTCCTCAGTCTTTTTCTGGCGTTAATTAGGCGAAGTCGAAGCGTGTTCCTGAGTTCTTCTATTCCGATATTTGTTTTTAGTCAGTTCGTATTTTATTCTGAACTAATACCTCGGTCAACAATGGCAGAGCAAGTTGAAAAAGATAGTGCAGAAAGCTTGGTGCCATCACATTTTATCAATGACAATGTATCATAGTTTGTAAATACATAACAATTTTATAATTAAACATATTTTATAACTAAAAATTTTGCTGCAAAACAGTATGTATATTCCATATCCTTTAAGTTTCAGAAGAATAAATACTAAAATTTTCCTCCAGGAAATTGGATTTTGCTCCTTATAAAGCTATTTATATGAGCGCGCATATCAAATCGGCCCGTGGCATTTCTCGCATGTACTCCATAAAATGCTTGGCACTAAAAGGGTTAAATAAAATAAAATTCACTTATTTTACATGTAGTTTTTATTAATGAACATCCGCTTCGAATATATTGTTTTTATCAATCAACGATTTGAACGGCGAATCCATTCTTAACCTCTTCCTGTATACCTGTTTTCCTAATCTGCGTAAAACCTTCTCAACGAGGTAAACAATCGGATTGGAAATACGTGACGATTCCGGTTTATGAAATCCTCCCTGTACGTCAACAGCTCGAGAATTTTGTAAGATATATGCTACGGGCTTTGTTTTCTTTATGTCTGCAATTTTGGAAACCTTAGTGGTCTAATTTGGCGTATAACATTTCGCAAACGTATTATTGCATTTATTATTTCGCAGATAATTGACAACCCTGAATTTCTCTGGATCAGCAATCATTATATTTTTAAAACCGTGCAGAATAGTTTTGATTCGTGCTTTATGGTTACATCAATCGGCTTTATATCCGTAGTTTTCGCACATTGTATTCCTTGACCTTTTTTTTGTGGGCAAAACCTTCATAGGCTCCGCGCTCCCTGGGGCCGGGGAGACGAGGGTGTGCCGGATTCTTACCAGATAAAACCTCCACGGCGGCCTTCCTAAACGGTGGGGGGGGGGGGGCCGGAACTACGAGTAACACATCACGGTGCTCCTCCGCGCTGCGTCGCGGCTGTGACACATACTCGGGAATCAGGAGACCCCCAAAACCGACCAAGCTAATTCGACAGCGTCGGGCGACCGCTACACGACCGTCGACCACCCCCCCACCCCCGGGGAGTTGCGTGCAATGGTGGCCGAGCCACCTCTCGGACCGCCTGCAACTCCCACGTATTCTTTAACCAACGATTTTAGCAACCCACTCCATCTATAATTTGCATTAAATGTAAATTTTTTCAATATTTCCCCCTTTAATGTCCTATTACAGCCCTCTACTATTGATGCCTTCAACATACTATACGTGGAGTAGTACTTTTTTGAACTTTTCCATATAAATTAATTTCCGCATTAAAAGGATATGCGATTGCCACAAATAATCGAAAGCCTTTATTCCGGCGCGTCTTTGGGAAAAATTCTTCCTCGAATCTATCCTTTCTCCTCTTCCTTCTCCTCCTCCTTTTCCTCCTCCACGGGCAACTCTTCTTTTTTTATTTCACCCTTTCCCCTATTCTCCACAATTACTTCTACCCCCTTTCCACACTTTTTTTTAAAAAACCGCTCTGCCTTCACTGCTGCGAGAATAATACGTTAAATGCTGCAGTTCATGGACATCTTGAACGATTAGTACCTCCTTACGCAGTACCTCGATTATGGAAATTATTTCATTTTTGAGACTAGTATTGCCTGCCCTCTCCGCGGCCACCAGAATGTGCAATCTTTCCACCAATTTGCATACAACATTCCAGTGTATTTGCGCAACGTCGGTAATTCTCTTGTCTTTAGGCAATACCATAATTCCGCTTCCAACCTTTGCAAACAGCGGTGCAATAAAGTTGTACTTTAAACCCTTTTCCCCATAATTTGACCGTTTGCAGCGTGGCCCAATTTATGCAGCATCTGAAGAGATTATACCAGGTTTGACGCATGATTTTTCACCTATTCGTGCAGAGTCATTTCCCGAGAAGATGTGTCATAGACGAATTTATGTATTCGTATAAAGACTCGGTCAGATTACCGGGTGTTTTGCTCCTTGTGGGGAACTTTCCGGCATTTTTGGCGTCGGCAAAGAACGTAGATCAACACTTGCCAGTGGATACTTTTTTCTCATTCCTCTCTTCTTCTCCTTCTCTTGCCAATCCCACCATTCTCTTTCCCTCTCCCCTCTTCTATGTCAATATTCATCATATCCTCCCCTGCCTTTGCGTCTGGTTCTTGCTGTTGCTGCTTGCTCTGGTTACTCATATTAATAAGCAAATTCAGCGGCTCCACTATCGGTTTATATGATTCTTGCAATAGTTTCACAGTTTCCCCACCTTCAACGGGTTATACTTTTTATGTATGTCGTTGCACATTTTCGCAATCCCTCAGAACATATTCTTCTTCTCCTCGTCCTCCTACCCCGTTTCTACTTTTCCCCTTTTCAGCGTTTCTTCTCCGCCCTTCTAGTACTCCATTTTTGCGATACAGGTCATGTTGATGGTGCGGACTCGAAGTGTACAAATAAGCATCAGAGGGTTAACTGATCATTTTCTATGGCAGGGCGAAACAGTTAAACCTTTTTCGGTATCAGCCCTTCTGTACGACGCTGTCTTCATTCATCATCATAAATCCATACTTTTAATTTCAACAGCTTGTGCATGATTTACAAAATTCATCGTAGGACATGCCGGTATTGACATGATCCTTACCCATGTGCCTTAAATTCTGATCGAAGATTATTAAAAAATTTTATTATTGCGTATCAAATGTTTTTCGCATAATTCTCACAGATGGAAACAATCAACGTTGCCTCGCCGTCCTATCAAAAAATGATCCTGTGTAGCGTGCTATTTATCACCAAATAGAATTTGGTAGTGTTTCCTCGATGCGACATCCGTGGTGGCATCCCAGGCCAGGCTTAGGTATTGGTCCTGCGCGTCTTGGCCCCGCGGCTGATCGCACTCTGCAATGGATGTATCAGGCTGCGGGAAGTTCCCCACACATGGAAGGTAGGACGGATAGTCCTCAACCGAAAGGAAGAAATGCGAACTCTCCCTCCGCGTACCAGTCTATTTGCTTACTGGACGAGGTGGGTGAGTTCTTTGAGCGCATTACAGCAGACTGCCTCGTCTAGCACCTGCCGGCGGTGGGACCTGACCTGGACGAAAGGCAGTATGGCTTCTGCTGGAGACGCTCTATGGTACATGTCATGGTACACATTAACACCCTGCCCTGGTGGGCTCCCATACTACGAGGTGCCTCCAGAGCTGGCGGTCCTGATCGGGGACTACCTCTTCGACTAGTGGATTGAACCCGCTCCGGTGCGGAATGATACAGAGGAAAACGTATTGCGGAGTCCCGCAGAAGTCTGTGTTGAGCCCTTTGCTATGGGACCTCCAATACAATCTGTCCTGCGATTCTGTCTCCAGAGCGGCGCAGAGAGCGTTTGTTATGCAGATCACATTCTTGTTTTTTCCGCTGGAGAGAACTGGATGAGGTACATTTGCCTGGCGGAATTGGCGGTGGCACGTGTCATCGCCCGTATCAACCGCCTCGGACTAAGGATGGTCCGGAATTTGGTTTTACAATCGCTCTCGATGTGTGGGGCCGCCTGCAAGGTGGCTGAGGGTAGGTGAGGTCCACGTAAAGGTAAGTGGTACTTTGAAGTACATAGGTCTCAAACCAGACAACGTCTGGTGCTTTCATGAGCACTTCGAGTGGGTGGTCCTCCGAGTTAAACGGACGAGAGCGGCATTATGCTGCCTCTTGTTCAATATCGGGGGACCATGGAAGAGTGTCCGTCTGGGTGGGCGCTCTGTTGGCCAGCCGCCGCAGCGTCGATATGTTACGCCGGGTACAGCAGCGGCTTGCCATCAGGATCATGCGCGATTATCGCACGAAGTCTCACGCAGCGGCCACTCTCCTGGCAAGGCTCCTGCCCTTTGATTTTCTGGCGGAGGAAAATGCGCAAAACTATTTCCGCATTAAAATCCTCCGTCAGAGATGCGGGAGAACAAGAGATAGGCAGGTCGAGGTGCTGAAGCACCAGAGCCGGCGGATCATTGTGCAGAAGTAGGGGGGGGCGGCTTAAGCATCCAGCCGTCTCCCGCAACCGAGCCGTCCCGACTATACTATCAAGCCTTGGGGCTTGGCTGGGTTGCAGCTGCAGCCTCACATATCGTACGATACAGGTGCTCACTGGGCATGGCTGCTTTGGTGAATACCTGTGTCGTATCAAGGCGGCCGAGACACGCTGAAACACACCCTTAAGAACTGCCCAGCTTGGACAGGAGCGCGTCGTGTCCTAGTCCAGGTAATAGGATTGGACCTCTCTCTGGCCGCCGTCATTAAACAGATGGTGACCAACAAGAGGAATTGTCAGGCCGTGGCCTTCTTCTGCGCGCATGTAATGCTGCAGAAGAAGGCTGTGGATAATAGGCGGCACGAGCGCGAAGCTCCTGCAGCGAGCTGCAAGATCCGCGCACGCAGGAGAAAAACTGTGGCTTCTCCCGGTTACTACGTGCGCCACGAGATAGGGGAAGGGACACTTGCCATTTCTCTAGTCATACCCGTGGCACGTACCTCAGGGTCGCGAGGTGGCCGGGTGGTGGCTCTATCGTCTTTGTTTGAGCGGCCCTGAAAAGGAGCGAACCGTGGTGTCACCCTACGGTCCTCTTAGAAGGAGTGATTAGAGGAGTGGACAACTCCCTCCCCCCTTTCTTTCTAAGAAAAAGGGGTCCATGCCCATTCCCGAGAGTGAGTTCCCAAATGGGTGCAGCTAGGGGTGGCACCGGTCGTGTTCTGAAGAGTTCCAGGTGCCTGGTCCAGCGGTGACCGTGGGTACTACGGCGATATTGGTAGTCGGGTCATGGGCACCTGGACGCGTATGCGCGGAAATTCGTTATACGTTTTGGAAAGACAAAACCCGATCTTCCACACTTTTAGAACAATTTGTAGTTTTAAAACTGGCCAAACTATATTTACGCAAAGAAAGAAATATAACTACTAATAACTTTTTTTACCAGAATACCCCTTGCAAAAAAAAATTATTAACAAAAATGACCACTATGGTTGGGATCACCAGGGCGAGATAACGAAAAAAACTTAGCGAAATTAGCAAAAGTATCTAAAGATAAAATGACCCTGTTTTGTTTATTGTATTATAAGTCAGGAAACTGCATTCTTATTATTTACCAGAGTAAACTAAAAATAAAAGTATTATTACTCAGTACAAAACATACATTTGCGACATTATGTAATCGCGAAAGTGTCCCGGAAACATCATCATATTTTATAATAAGACCAAGTTTGGCGTAGATTTAGTCGACAAAATGGCGCGCAAATGCAGCGTAAGAGCAGGGTTTATCCATTGGCCTTTGGAGTTTCTTTTATAATACTCTAGATTTTGAACTTATAAATTACTAGATACTATACAAGAAATGCACCGGCGTGAGAATATTCCGACAAGAAATTCCAATTTCTCTTTGCATTCGTTAGCATTTCGCAACTGTGCAAATTGTGTCAAAGCCGCTATTGTAACAAAAATAGAAATGAGAGGATTTGTATTAAATGTCAAAAGAAAAGTGTATACAAACAACAGAATATATCTGCAAAAGAATACGGTGAAAAAATATATAAGCAATAAAAGTTTGTATAAGTCAATGATTATTTATGTAATTCTAACAGATTTAATTCACTCATATTAAGTCTATTAATCTCACCTTCATTCCGAACAATGATGCCAGATTACTACAAGGTTGATTTGATGGATTTTCAAACCTTCAACTCCATACCCAACATCGATTCGAGTAATGATGACTTCTATTATGGCAAAGACAAAGCAAGAACTTTACATTAAAGATCTCTCCTGGGGTTTCCCGGATCCAATATTCTAGTCAAAATAATCAAAGTCAAGGTCTTGAGATTGCAGTGTAATATCATAAACGATGCGTACGACAATAGAAAACCAGTTCACGTGATATACGAGTTTTTCTCCAACGTTGCGCCTGGTTATGAAATATCGGAGACGCCGAAACACATTATTTACTTTCCGCTTATCATCAAAGTTATAGACCGATTAGTAGTACATACAGTGGATCAGAATAAGGAGATAGTAGATTTTAGAAATGAGGAAATCACTATAAGACTTCATATGCGCATGATGCGTTGCGCTTTTAAATTATGCACCAACGGTGGTTTAATCGTTAGTCATGAATCGACTTCCAAACGCAAATCGTCACACTCTGAGTTCACATCATATATCCTGGGTTTCGTAGTGAGATGAAGTAAGAAGCAAGAAGTAATTAGAATGAAGTAAGAAGTAAATAAGAATTGTTGATTCGCTGAACATAAGAAAAAGCCTCAAATTTGACAGTCGGATAGCAGCATCGAGATGCACGTGTATAATCCCTATTCAAATACATCGATGAACTACAATGTCAAGATACATATTCCGATTCAGCAGCAAGATATAATTATTCTACCGCGTGATAGTTATTTATACGTAGAGGGTAAGATTATTCACGAACGTAGACAAGAGGAAGCGACCGTGAAACGTGAAGTATGCATTAATAGCAATGGCCTCGCATTTATGTTCAATGAAATTTACAATGAGATCAATGGGGTTGACACCGATCGTTCGAAGAACATTGGAATAACGTCATCTTGAAATATTTTGCATAAATGACTGCGGATGCAGCTGTTATGGTTTAAGTTACCAGATAGCACATGTCAAAACATGAGTTCGGTCAAAGGAACAGGATTAATACGCCGAATTGCGACTTTTGCATATTGATGACTCATCTCTTAGGGTTCTCTAAGGGTCATAAGCTCGTCCTAGTTAACGCTTATCACAAATCAGTTTTAACAAAATTGAGCTGATATAGGTGCAGTGGTGAATGCCGCACATTAGCTTGGACAAATATACCAAACTTTAATTTTTAAACTTGAAAAAGCCGATTCAATATACATGTCTTTCTGTTGGTAAGATTTATACAAATATCATATGCTACCACAAACGGAAAAACACACAAGGTCGATTAAAGCGTCGACGTAATTGGACAAACCTCCATATGTGATTTTTGTTCCAAGAAACTGTGCGCAAAGTACTCATACGGAGAAAAAATTAATGTATTCGATGACAGCTCCGTCGTAAACGTTGAATTGTACCTAATCTCAAATTTCTATCTGTACGATAAATAGAATACAAATTTTTCCAACTGTCACGATTTTTTGTGGTTATCAGTTTTATTTTATTTAGTAGTAAAAAAGATCTTGGTTTTTTGGGTCAAACGTGTCTGCGCCGCACTCCTCTGAGATGAGGCTAATGCTTTACGATCTTATTCAAATTTCTGGAGGGATTAAGTGAATTCTTTAATTAAATCACCGTGATTGTGTGGCTGTTCAGTGTATGGTTCAGGTGCGGATGCAGGAATTTAAGGGAAATTGTCAACAGCACTGATATCTTCCTTTGCTATAAAGGTTTTTATTGACGATTTGATTAATCATTCGAAACAGGGAGATCGAGGGCCTCACCGGCAGAGCTACCACGTTGCTAAGCCTTTGGGTATTGAAACTACTAAGCGAACAAAAGTGATCGACGCGCGTCCCAAAAGCACTACTCTTTATACCCACCGAATCTGTCTCCAGGTTACTCCTTCTCGTTGGTTTAATTCCAGACCCCCCTTTCCGTTTTTTTTTGCGTCGGAGTGGTGCTCATGACACAGAAATAATTACTTGATGTTGTGTCAGAAGAATGTTAAACTTATCGGCTATTACTACAGACTGCAAAATGATGCACCCATGCTCAATTCCCATAATCTTTTACGTCACGGCCCCTTTTCCGTAATATTGGGTAGTTCGGAAAGTAATTTTGTTTTTTCCCGATAGAGGATTTTATTGTATTTCTTCGCACCCAACTTCGAACTTAAGCAGCATAATCATTATATGTTTTGAGAGCTGATATAGCAAAGGTTACGTGCGAAAAAGTCTAAATAATTCTACACAATAGTTTTTGGTTCGTGCCTTTTTAAATATGAAGAGAAAAGGCAGGATTTTCATCATATTTTAATTTTTTTTACAATAAGAAAAGTAAAAATGGTATTCCAGCCAGAAAGAAATTAACCGATGTATATGGAAATGTATCAACAGTACGCCAGTGCCAGAACCGGTTCGCAAAATTTCAATCCGGTAATTTTGATGGCGTAGATGCACCACGTTCTAAAAGGCCGGTTGAAGCTGATAAAGACACAATAAAAGCATTAGTTGATGCAAAACGGCGAATAACAAAACGTGAGGTCGGTGAGAGGTTAAATTTATCAAATTCAACTGTTTATGACCACTTGAAAGGCCAATATTTAACCTGGAAACTTGATATATGGGTTGCCATGTTTTCACGGAGAGAAATCATGTCGTCGCGTTGACACCTATGGTTGGCTTCTTAAACGTCAAAAAGATGATCCATTTTTGAAGCGCATCATTACTGGGTTCAAAAAATGGGTTGCATATAGCAATGTCAAACGTAAGAGATCATGGAGCAAAAAAAAATGAACCGGATTAGAGCATTTCGAATGCCAATATCTATCAAAAAAAAGGTGACGCTGTCTGTTTGGTGGGATTTCAAAGGCACCGTTTGTTTTTTGCGCCTTTACAGGATAATACAGCAATTAATTCGGAAGTCTACTGTTATCAGCTGAATAAACTAAACGATGCACTTCAACAGAAAAGGCAAAAATTAATCAACAGAAAAAGTGTAATGTTCCACCAAGTTAATGCCAAACCTCGTACAAGTTACGTCACTCGCCAAAAGCTTTTACAGCTTGAATGAGATACACTGCCACACGAGATACGAGGTCAAAAATCACCTGGATAAGTTTTTTTGCCAGCAAAGACCAAAAATGTCATGAGCATGGATGTCGCGTCACTACGCTCATGGAAGACGTGAAGCGGGCCTTAAGGCGCCGCAAATTGTCTCCCCCACTTTCAAAAAGACGAGAGGGCGGGAGTCGTTCGCGCGCAAGCGACGAAAAAACAAAATATGTGCATCGACGACGCGATAGCTCGACTTTGCCGCCAAAAAGCGCGTCTTCGACGCCTCAGTACCCTAAGACTAGCGAAAGTGAACGGACGGTCCGAGCAACACCCAGTCGTAGCACTAATTCATCTAAGCATTACTCTTTGCCAAGGCAAATTGTTCCCATCACGGCAAATCAAGCTGCCTGCTTAGGGCTAATACTTTAAAGCGTGCGAGTTGTGCCACGGCGAATTATTGTAAAAGTGGCATAGGCGTGCTGAGTGATCTCGAGCAAGTGGATGCTTGTGACCGCACTGCATTGGGCTAGTGCGATAAAGCGCACTGCGTTAAGCCAAAAAGATAGCGTCGTCCGCGGCGACCAACCAGTAATATAGCGCCAGCTGCAGCGACCATCTAGTAAGATAGCGTTGGAACACCCAGAAATATAGAGTCGGCCGCGGCGACCATCTTGTACGATAGCGTCGTCCGCGACGACCATCTCGTACATTAGCGTCGGTTGCGATTACCATCTTGGACGATAGTGTCGGTCGCGTCGAGCATTTTGTACAATCAGCGTGGATTACGTGATCGGGTGAGCCGCCCAACACAAACTAATCAATTGTAAAGTAATAAAAAGGGTTTTTTATGCCGGTCTGGATTTTCCCTTCAATTGACGTGAGTTCATTTTCCTTCCATTTAACGAAAAATTAATTGCTCAACTTAACCAGACTACCACACCACCTAAGGTGTAGAGTCATAAAAAAACATGATGCCTCCTGTGAGGTTGTGAATTCTTCGCACCTCAATCTCTTGTGTGGACGGTTGGCGCACTCGATTCGTGATTTTCGCGGTAAAACGAGTGTTGTGCGGCTTACGAATGTGGTCGTGCACGCGTCAAACAATCAGTGTTAGTGTTTGGCTTCGTCACTAGCACGGGTTAGACACTATAGTGCGAAAGAGACACTAAATCTAAAACATAGTTACGCAAGCAACAGGACCTTTGTTACAGCATATCAGGGCGAGATTAAGCGATCGGCTGTGTCTACATTTGCGCGTATCAGCTGATACTTCACTAAGTGTTCAAGATAAAGTGAAGACTGTTCAGCGATTGGTGTTTACAACAGCCTGCAACTAAGTTTTTGTTTATTTGTTCTTTCTTTTTCTTTCTGTCTCCCTTTGTGTCTTCGTGGTAGGTCTCCTTTGGTTCCATTATTCTAACGGCAAATAGCAAAATGAATGCTAAGAATAGGAAGCGTGTCGGATGCATTATGACACAAGTCAGGGATTTTGAAATGCACATCCAGCTTGTCAAAGAGTTTTTGGACATATTGCGAATCCCATAAGGAGCTAATTCAATTACAGCCCGATCATCCCGTGCTGGACAGTCACAGATCCATCGTGGCTGATTATTTTGCTGTGATAGGAGCAGTGGACGAGCTGGTCGCAAATCCACAACTAGTTAGCAACCCCGCGCTCAATATCAGCCACAATACAATTTCGGAGAGACTGGAACGCCCAACGCTGCCAGTCATAAAACTCCCTTCGTTTAATGGAAACCATCTTGAGTGGCTCCCTTTCAAGAAGAAGTTTGTTGCACTGGTTCATTCACTCCCAAGTGTGAGCATTATGATAAAGTACATGCATTTGGAAAATGCTCTTTCTGACTCTGCTTTAGGGAAATTAGCTGACTTCTTCTATACCAGCGACGAAAACTACTCCAAGGCTTGGGCAGCTCTCTGCAAGGCCTATGATCAAGAGCGTCTTCTCAAAAACGTACATATCGATGCGTTGCTTGATCTCCCAAGGCTTTCTAAAGCCGATCCCGACAATCTTTCCGCATTGATTGATTCAGCCCGTTTGCATCTCAATTTGTTGGAGCAGGTCTACGAGAAGGTGAATGAAGTGGTCGTGGTTCGCATACTGGAGAGGTGTCTTCCTCCGAGTGTTTCCGCCAAATGGCAGGATAGGTTAGATGTAAACAGGAGTCCCACATTAGATGAGCTTTCCAGATTCATTCAGAACACTGTTGTCATTTTGTGCTCATTAGACAAGGCAGCAGTTTCTGATTACAGGAATGCTAGAAAGCGTCCTAGCGGGAAAGTTGGTCAGGACAGTCTAGCAAAGGTTTCTAAGTCTGGCGCTCGTGCTCTTGCTACGACAGCGTCTGAGAGATTTGCTTGTACTGAATCATCAAATTCATCAAAGAATGTTTGTCTTAAATGCAGCGGAGGGCATCGTCTCGTAAGATGCCCCAAGTTCAATAAGCTAAAGACCCAAGAGCGATATGACTTTGTCAAAAGCAGTTGGCTTTGTTACAACTGTTTATGCAAGCACGCACTCCCTTGTAGGAATAGAGAACGTTGCAGATTGTGCAAAGGTAAGCATCAGACCTTGGTGCCCCTGGAGAAAACTTTCAAATCTGAGGTTTCACACCAAAGGGACAGTAACGCTTCTCATGGTGCGTCAGAGGCCTCTGTCAGTAGACAAGATCAATTATGACTGGAACGGCAATCCTTCTCGTTAACAGCCCTCCCTGCTGATTATCAGTTAATGACCACAGCCGTGGTTGAGTTTGCAGAGAAAAGAGGGAATCGTCTCAAAGCACGGGTGCTCTTAGACTCTGGCTCCACTGTTAATCTAATAACTGAAAGATTTTCCAACTTGTTGAACTTGTAACAAAACTAAATACGACCTTTTCTTTTTAACCCTTTGCGGTCGGATTAAATTTGGAGGTGGGTATCGTACTGGTCGAAATTAATTTCCCTTGATAGAGCAGGGATACATAACACGCAAGTTTACGATGGATAATCAAGATTTAGCAATTCTTTTGTGAACTTTATATATATCTTTATTCAATAAACTAATATAGTCATTTGTTTTTGT
>JBCFXI010000655.1:0-87789 GCA_038496175.1 Ampulex compressa
TGGTTTTTCTATGTGATATGTATACCGTAGCTCTGGTGGTTCGGAATCCACCTTAAACAGTAGGTCCTAGGCCATATGACCTTAGTAGTCGGTGCCGAAAAATGAATTAAAAAAAAATAAAAAAAAAAAAATTTAACAAACCGAAAATTAATAGAACTGCATTTAAATGTTCGAAGCTATGTGAAACATTTACTATACATTTTTTGCAAATAAAATACTATCAAAATAGTTTCCTGCGCTTAGTGAAAAAAAAATTTGCTCTACGCCCATGCTTAATGTATTAAACAAAATAAATATTTACGCAGCAGAAAACGATAATCATGATAGTGATATCATCTAAACATGCGAAAACAAAGAAATCTCATGAATAGTGACAGCAATAAACATATCATCAAATGAAGAGTGGGAACACGTTACTAGATCAACCAGTTTTACAATAACAATAAATTTTGACATACATCATCAAACAACTAAACCACAAATACCTAATAGTACAAAAGAACCCATAGACTACTTTACATTATATTTTACAAGTGAAGTAGTAGACGGTATAACAAAAAAAACTAATCATTCTGTCATGATAAAAAACAGAAAATACAACTCTCACAAATCAATTTGGCATAAGTGGTAGGACGTTATCAAACTAAAATTTATAGCTTTTGTTGCTTTTATATTATATATGAAATTGATTCAACTCCATAAGGTGCAAGAATATTGGTCTTCTGATTGCAATAATGTAATTCCTTTCTTTCCTAAAGCATTCAGTAGGGACAGATTTATATAAATGTTTTGCAAGCTTTATTTAAAAAAACCTGCTTAAAGCAATGGCACAATTAGAACTCATATTCAAGACTAGCAATTATCTGAAATACATTACTTGGTCCCAAAATTAGACTACATATAGCAACATAAGTCGTATCTAGGTCTGCTTTTTCAAGATAAAGTGCTATCGAGTTACTGGTAGCTAACATGCGGAAAGGTGCCTAACACGAAGGGTTAAATATGTCAATGTGTTTCATAACAACCATAATTATACATTTTTGTCCAGTGTGTAAATCGCGCACATGTTGATCATAAAATCTATTAATCTGGACCAATTCGTCCCTGCCACTTGACACCGCTATGGTCATGTTGCTAGTACAGCTTGTTTTCCTTGAGGGTTCACAAAACAATTATTGATTCCTTGTATACAATATCCATTGATAGTGTGCAAATATACATAATTTTTTTTTACATGGTTTTTAAATAACAAAGTTCGTAAAACAGGACCACCTTTTTTGTTACTGTTACAGAAAATAAATTATGCAAACAAAAAAGGTGGTTTTTTTCTTGGATCATGTTATTTCAAAGTCACATGAAAAAAAGTTACGTGTATACCTTCATAGGTCTGGTCATACATTAGGGACTAAATCTGCATAATTTATGTTATTTTATATAGTTTTTACTATGCACTATCAACGAAACTGTATAGCGTTTGTATTTTAAATTACATTTCTTTAATGTTACATCACGAACTTTTTCTATGCACTGCTCGATGATGCAGGACATTTGGGACATAAGGATGTCCAAGTTGCGCACATCTATTGATGCATTCCTGAAAAGTGAAGGGCTCCATGCAAGACTGGATCATCTCACAGCGATGGAGATCAACAGTGTCAGGCCACTGTTGCCGCATGCTCTTGACCAGATGCTCAGAATTCAGACGGTACGTTTTTATTGATAATTATTTATTTAGTAAGTTATTTCAATAAAATTACTCTTGATTAAGTAGAGAGTATTAGATATAACTGTTTTTATGCAAATATTAGAGTAGCCAAAATGTTTTTAATGTTTTCATAACAGATGAAGTATGGCTTAGATATCTTAAACTTGATTACAAACAGTTTTGTTAGATTGTATTGTTGCAACATTCGTATTAACGTTTAGCTTTGAAAACTTATAAAATTGTTGAATTATTATATAAACATTTTAATATTGGAAATGTAAAACAATAAGCAACATTGTCGATAATAGTAGGAAGTAATTATACAACCAAAATCCAAAAATACTTTGTGCAATTTTTTAAGAATGAGCTGTGACTCAACAAATGTGTCATGAACATTTTGTTGAAAATTTCTCCCTTGATGGTACTCTTCTGTCGAGTAGACCGAGTTGTAGCTGATATCAATAAAATCGAAATATACTTAAAGTATGTTGTAGATCTAGAGAAGCTGACTCTCCATTTTTGCCTCTATTATTCGTAGTGCGAATTCCTAGAAGTGTAAATAGGCGTGTAGGAGATACGTAGAAGAAATGTATACAAATTTCTTATCCAAAAGTTTATTACTCTTTTTTTACTCTACGCTCCTAGATACTGCTCCCAGCCTGAACAGAGGTTCCCAAGTAAATATTCCAGCAGTATAAAAAAAGTATAATAAAAAATATTGTAATAAGTACAATATGTTCGTAAACATTTTTTTTCTTTTTTTCTTTCTTTCTTACACGTTGAACGCTACGTCAATCATATGTCGATAACGGCCATATTTCCGCAGAGGCCCTGTTACCCGTAAATGGATGACACTCTTCTTCATCCAATTAAAACAGGATTTTGAAGGTTATTTATAGTAATTTTACTTGCAACATAATTATAACAAGTATGCACAATATAAAGTATCAATAAATTATAAAGTAAACCAACATTAAAAATATACTTCTACTAAAAAATTTAAATTATATTTATATTTAAAATTATTTTTAATATATATAAAGCTGCAAAAAGAAATTAGTTCAAAAAATGTATAAACTCAACCAGAGGGTGACCAAGTAAGGAACTTGTCCAATAACCATAAAACATTTGTTGAACGAATACTCTCTCAGGTAAAAATTAATGAAAAGGCGAAAAAACTCTCAACTAGACTCCGAGTCTCGGATTTAGACCAAGGGAGAAAGCACCGATTTACATTGAACGTCCAACGTTCATAACTAGCCATTGCTAGGTTTAACATTTAGTCGAATGCTGTATATAATTTCCAAAAATTTACAGCTAAATACTAGAATAATCTGTCTTTTTACAGTGATTGAAAATAGAAAATATTGCAAGACATGTTTATGACAAAGTATTGTTCGAAATTTAAAAAAAAAAACTGATGAATAATAGTAAAGGTAACAGTTTTAAAAGTAATCAAGGTTTAATTATCGTAAAATCGATAAAAATCATTCTAAGTATGAAAAGATATATGGTAAAATTACATTGTTGGTACAGGTATAGAGGTACATTTTGAAATGATGTAGGATTAATAACTGGCATTCACATCAAAAAATTTTAGTGATGTAGAATTATATCACACATATTCACCTTGAAACATCTTGAAAAGAAATAGGACTATGTCTCTCTGGTCTCGAATATTAATAGGTAAACGAACTTGTTGACCAACTTTTGGTTTTTAATTGAACAGAATTCTTTATATAGGTTACAGATGTAGAAATACATATAGAAATGAAAGCACTAGGACAAGTTGGAGATGGATAGGTTGATTTTGATAAGGTGCACATATACTAAGCATATTTTCAACGTTGATTTTTTTGGAAACGGAGTATCAAATAAGATAAATTTTATTCTACATTTATGAAATATTTATTTTGTGTAGAATGAACCACTGTCGAACTTAACCATCAGTTATGTAACATTGTGCGTGCGCTCGCGCGCGTATATGTGTAAATCATGGTATTTCCGATAATAGTAACAATAAAGATTTTACGATATCCCTTTCTATTTCCAGGAAGGAGAGAGGACTACACAATCTCAAAGCTTCTCAACGACAAGATGAAAATAATTCTCAGATTTTATGAACTATCAATATTTACCTCCATTCCAAATCTTAATTTACCAATAATATTGTAAACGAATGTTTAAGATTGTAAATCGGAAGTATAGATGCGTTTTCAGAAATTCCTTCGATTATTAAATATTCTATAAGTTTAAATTAAGAGTTAGCAATAGCATGTGCAAACTCCAAGCTGATTTTAGAGGCCTTATTGGAAGAAATTGAAAAACTTCAGTCTCTGAGCTCACAGCAAAAGAAAGTACTATACCAGGGGTAAAAATTGCTTCTACCAAACCTCCACCTTTTCAACATATGTATGTTTTATTCGCTCTTAATATATTTTATATATTTTTGACTGGTGTTTGTTTTCTTTAATTAATTTTTCTGCACCAACTGCTAAAATCATTTGGCCTTTGATCTACTGCTTAAAGTAAGTTCCAAACCATCAGAATTACGGTATACATATCATATAGAGAATTATTAAAAGTGTCCTGGCAGGATTCAATCTTTATGCGAAAGTCTGAGCTTCTATCCGTTATATTACTGCAGCTTGGATATGTCTTACTTTCAAAGAAGATATGTTGTTCTATTATTTGTTGTATAACAATTTGACAGTAGTTTAGATTTCCAATATGTGTCTTCCTTTAGGTTTGATGTCACCCCTATAGGTTGTGATGTTTCGATCGATACGCGCAGTTATTATCAAGCTATGTAACAACGAATACATTATTAATTATTGAAAATTAAATTGTCTTGCTCTTGCTGATGACACGGTTTCAGACAAGCAAGCAGAGAAAACATAAGCCATAACAATTCCTACTTACCTGCCTTAATAGTTAAAAGATATTTGTATCGTAACATAAAACAATAACAGACTTTGCTATTACATACTTTGTAAGTGTTTAGAAATTTTACAAGCGTCTTTAAAAGAAATATGGACTTATTAACACAAAAATAAAATATACCATATTTATGTAAATATCTTATACTTTTATTTTATTTCTGTATTCACAGAAATTTCTCCTTGAAATGTTTTTTTAAATGTACAAAAAAAGATCAATATCGAGAACTGAACTTCAATCCGAACACAAAATCTATCGTGCTTCCCGCCGTATTATGTACACACGGAATCAATAATTTGTTCCACAACCCCTAAAGGGGGGCAAGGACAAGCTAGAATGCGATCGTAGAGGTGCCAAGTGGCAGGGATCGGCTGGACCTTGTTTACCGACTCTACGCTCGACATACGCGCTATTTACAAACTCCACAGAAATGTATAATTATCGTTGTTACAATACACATTGGCATATTTAATTGTATTATTCGTACATTCGTGCAAATACAACATTATACAGCCTGATATAACTTATTGCTAATCCAAGAAGGCAGGAAAAGAACAAAATATGTTTTAAAATTGGAAAAATGTCCTTCAAGAAGAAATTTTTGCATCAGAATTATTACACATAATGATTTCGTAACATTTATCGATTAAAAAGTTTAAATCAAGTAATTGTGCGAGGACTGATTATTAATTGTTACTTTTCAGAGTTGCATAATCATTCTTTTTAGGTTATGGCACGGTTCTTGACTGAACTACACTTTATTTTACATTTAAACAATTAGTCAATCAATTGATATTACGAAATCATTATCTGTAATCATTGTTTGTTGGACCAATTGGCGAAGTAACTGATTTTAAGAAGACATACGAAGCAACTAAGATGCAAAAGTTTCTTCTCGAAGAGCATTTTTCCAGTGTTCAAAGATAATACCTTCATTTTCCATCTTCTTATGCTGCCAATAACTTATATTAGGTTTTGTAATATCATATTCGCCAGTTTCTATGAATAATTCAACAATATATATATCAATATGTATTACACCGGGCATGATTATAAATTTCAGCGCAGTTTGTAAATCGCGCGCATGAGGAGCGTAGAGTCGGTAAACCAGGTCCAGCCGGTCCCTGCCACTTGGCACCACCACGATCGCATTCCAGCTTCTCCTTGCCCCTCTTCAGGGGTCCTGGAACAAATTAATGGGTCCGCTGTACTCGTGTCGAACTTATTTCGTCATTATTATCGCAGTGCGACTTAATCATTCAACGGAAACTGTGACCGTGATTATATCGTCTTTCCCCTCGTTTTGATCAGAAAAATCTAACCAATATTTTATAAAAATTTCAGATTAAAAAAATGAAGTTAGAAAAATTGATGACAATCATGTTTAGATTGTGTTTAAAATGTCTTACTTGATCCCATCGCATATAACTTATCACTTTTGTTGGGAGTCTCCTTTGTGCGCTATTTCTTTTTTTGGAAAACTGTATCTACTACTGCGTAAATATCTAAAATCGTGTCCATGACATGTGACTCTGATGGAAATTTTTTCGTATACATGTGACGTTAACGAGGAATTCGACAAATGACGTACAAGCATAAGCATACATCTCCGGTTAACGTGTAGGTTGACATTACAATTTGAGATAAAATTAGGTGTTTGTAAAGAAGGCATAAGATTACATTTTATATCTCTCGAATAAAAATTATATAGTGGTCTTCGGCAAAATTTACGGAAAAGTTATGATATATTAAAAATACTTTCCTATTATTATTTCAAGTGTGACCAACAACTCATCTTTCTAATATAAACGAAACGATGATAAAATGTAACCACTTGTTGAATAAGCATTAAATAAATAAATATGATCGTAATAATATCGTATTTAGTCTCATTCCAGCCGGAAAAATTTCACCAATATGTTATTTTACATGAAAATTTTATCATTACATTAAGAACTGCCAAGTCGTGATCATATCAAAAGGAGTCACGATGAGTACTTCCTTCTATGTCACATCATACGCTTGACTGGCTTTGAAAAACAGCATAGGGACAGAATGTACATGGCATAGGCATAGGAGCAGTGCTGTGACATTTACGAGGAAGCTCCAGGCACGACAATCATTGAACTTTTATTGTACACTGCCACGCAAATAAATGTTAATTAGGCCACTCATCTTCAGATAAATACAAAACACTACAAAGTCGATTTTTAAACGGAAAAATGAATGCGGTTGAGGCATCAATTTCTGATTCAGAATAATACATATTTTTTTAATTTAATGGTCGATAAAAATTTAAAAAAACGTGGAAAAATTCGCATAAAAATGATTTCGATACGAATGTACTATATACTGAATGCATTTGAATAGCAGTGGTACGAAGGACTTTGTGTATCGTCGATTGACTGAGATTGAAAATAATTTTTTTTATCCAAAACATTAAATTTTAATCTGTACAATTTCTTCATACATATGCGTATATATATAGACACGCGCGCGCGCGCGCACACACATGACACGCACACACACACACACACATGCACGCACGCACATACACACACACTGTCTTTTCCAAGAAATGTGTTAGAATATGCAAATTTCGAGATTCTTTAACCTTTTTAGTGCCAGCGGGCCGATCTATCGGCCCACGATCCTTATGCGAAGAGTGGCATGGGCCGATGTGGCGTAGTGGCCCGGCTGACCGGCCGGCAGGTCGAGTGGCCGACAAGCGCACGGGCAGAGGAACTCTTGCTTTAGTCCTTATCTCCAATGCCAATAGTACAGGCCACACCATGGTTCGATTCATTTGGTTTTTCCTCAATCTTTCTCTGGCGTCAATTAGGCAAAGTCGAAGCGTGTTCCTAAGTTCTTCTAATCCGATATTTGATTTTAGTCAGTTCGTATTTTATTTTGAAGTAATACCTCGGTTAAGTTTAAAGTTTGTAAATATATAATAATTTTATAATTAAATATATTTTATAACTAAAAATTTTGATGCACAACAGTATATTCCATATCCTTTAAGTTTCAGAAGAATAAATATTAAAATTGTCCTCCTTATAAAGCTATTTATATGAGCACGCATATGAAATCGGCTCGTGGCATTTCTCGCGTGTACTCCATAAAACGCTTGGCACTAAAAGGGTTAAGATATGTTTTTACCCTGAAGAACCAAAAACTAGCAGAGTTATTTACAAATTTATAATGTTGAAAAAAATCCTCGTCAAAAATACAAATTTCCTTGTAAGCCACTAATGGATGGGAAGAAGCAGATCTATTCCTTCTCTCACTAAATGTCAGCTCTAAAAACCTTTGTCCCTGTGCCTTGCATTTTTTATTTTACTTTAATTCCAAACGAATTAAGTCGCCTTACCGTGCCCTATGTACTTGCACTTTAAAAATTATTTATAGAAACAAAATTTAAATAATAGATTGATCTACATTGGGAGAAATTAATAAAATAGACGTGGTTTGAAAATGATCGCATAATGCTTTTATTTTGAATAATCTTAATTACACTAAGCCGTAATTTACGGTCACTAGCATATCAATCACAACATTGCTTGTTTAATCACCATCCTATCGCATCCAAGTGCTTATTAAGGTTACAGCGATTTCAACTAAACATCCGATACCCGGGTATATAACAATTTTCCGGTCACCTAGATATGTTATGAGGCATCCGAATACACGAGATAGTCCATAATTTTTATGCTATCAGAAATTAGGCTACTACATCCATAATAAAAAAAGTAGCATAACCTTAACCTCTTATGCAGGATAATACCAAAATAGGTAACCAAACATTGGTACTGTTTGCACTCTACTTAATGATGAAAAAAGATCATAGAAAGGTGGGATTAGACACTTTTTCTCCGAAATACAAGTGCTTTTTTACTCACGGGATAGTAGTGTAAGAATGTTTAAAATTTCGCTTAAAGGCTTCGCGCTATTATTCGAAGGGCTATTATGAATTTTCATAATCAACATAATTAAATTTATGAAAGTCCGTATGTGGATAACCAATCTTAACATCTTAACAGTTTTTCACGTATCGTGTAAGCTGAAATTATTAGAGACTTGCTAATTGAACTGGTATTTTCTTTCTTTTTTTTTCATACATAAGGATATAAATTATACACAATATTTGAAACTGAACTTTCTATACTATTATCATTGTACCATTGATAATCTGGAGACACTTAAAAACCCAATCGCTGTTGTATGTGTCGAAATGCAGAACATATCAGGAATTTTTTAACATCTTTGACAGTTGTAGAAATGTCAATCCTGTATTGTTGCAGAAAGAAAATATTTTCAACTTGTTTAAGCAAGCTTTAAATATTTCCTGAATACTGTACCATAAATAAAAAGTATTTATGTTTCCAAAATAAATCATTGCTGAATCAATTTTTATAACAATAGTGTGTGATAACGAAGTCTAGTCACCGATTTTGGTAATTTCTCCATATATTACGGGTAAATACTGTATGCCTGGCCAAATATTTTGAAAAGACTCGTATATATTTAAGCGCTATTTGCTCAAGCATTCAATAAAACCAAATTTGGCCAAGTAGAAGATAATTTCCCATTCCAGGCTCTGATGTTCTTTATATTTATTGTGGATGTAGTAGTATAAATATGACAATATAAGCAGTAGAGTAATTGTTTTTCCCCTGTAAAAGTTGGACCCCAAAATCAAGTTTAACTTTAGCAATACTAATGCAGTCAAGATTTCTTTGAAAAATTCTCGAAATTTGTAACACGATACTTTCGAAAAATTTCCATAAATTAATTGTAATATGCAAATGATCAAACAAATCTATTTACTTCACCTCTTCGCACCTTTTTTTTTTAATAAATATTTACAGTATATCTAGATATGTTGATATAGCGGCCGATAGTTCCAGTGTTACCCAAATATTTCTCGTATTGATATTCCGGACTATCTTATGTATCCCGTGAGACACCCGGACACATCCAAGCATCTCATAAATTAAACGCCTAGACTATTTACACTAGTAAAACATTAGGAATTATTTACACAGGTATGCTCGTTGTAAAGTACTTAGTGTGCCTTTGATTTCACTCCTTTAACACTACTTGTTCTCTCATTGTTCTTTCGTCATATGATCATTGTTTTTTATTTCTTTCCTTTTTCTACTTTTTCTTCGGCGGAAAAAAGCAAGGAAGGGGAAAGGGAGAACTCATTAGGCTAAGTAACACGAAGGTAAAGTGTAGTAATATACATATGCGTATGCATATATATGTATATGTCAGTATATAGAGGTTACTGATTATTTAAATGTCATTAGCGTTCTGTAGGTGTATGTGGGTACGCGGGCCTAGTACATTAGCAATAGCCACATAACATAGCTGAGTGTGTGTGTACACGCGCGCACATATCACCTAACGTTGGCATCTCTATGTATGTACACATATACATATAAAATTCGCAGTTTTTCCGCTCACATCACTTCAGAAACATAGTGGGTACGTCTTTGACAATCAAAAAACATCCTCACACTGCAACGATTTTGCTCGGATCAACCTTAACCCTTATGAACATCGTATCGTCTTTGACGAAATGGCGCTTCTTGACCATCTCATGGGAGACAAATCTTGGAAATCCGAAACCGAGAGAATCTGGTTCTCTGCTCGGCCTCTGGAAGTTCTTCCACGTGGGATCGGGAATAAAGCTCTCCACGATGTTACAGGCCTTCTCGGCGAGGACAGTCTGGTCAAACATGGTGAAGGAAACACTGTGCGAGAAGGGCCAGCGCAGCAGGGCATCGTATTCACCTGGCAGGATCTTTATGTATATAGAGATGTGACTGCCCTCACCGGTGCCATTGCCGTTCAGGAAAATAGAGGCCTGTGAATTAAAAAAGACATTGCATGTAATATAAAAAAACGAAGTAATACGCGTATGCGTTGTATATATATAAGTGATAAGTTACCTACAGTGTCATTAGTAAACTATACTACATATCTATACTGGTGCTAATCTAAAAAGAAACTTAGTGGAATGATACATGATGAAACTAAATACTTTATACATTGCCATGGATACTCTACTTATTACTATTTGACTGAATTAAGTATTCTAACACAGTAGCAGAATTTTTGTATTTGGCGATGATACAGTCTACCATGAATAAAACCATAACACAATAACACTACTGCATTTTAAACATAGAAAATAGTACATTTAGAAATCATTTAAATACAAAGTTCATCTTGGAAAATACGAGAAATGAGCATAATTTTTCTGTTATGTCATTAACAAATAACTATGAGTTGTGAAACTATCCCAATGATTGCATGTTTAAGATATCGTTTACTGTATCATATTTATTTTTGATTTCTCATTCACTCATGCTGTCACAAAATCAATTAGTACGTGCGACTATTTTCGCAAATAGCACACCAGGACAAAAATATGTGTAAAAGGATCTGCTTATATTTTACTTAATTAAACCCACATTCCCCACATGGGTCTTTTTTCTGTTTTTGTGGAGTAGATATTAAACTAATCGTGGAGGAAGAATAAACTAGCTAATGTTGGTCAACAATATTTTGTGCAACAAGTCGAGGCACTACCAATTCTGGCCTTACACATTTGGGAGCGTGTTACTATGAATTTTTTCCCCACTTAATCTTAATAACAAATAAGTTTTGCGTTGGGTTAAACAAAACAAAGGAATTATCGTAGTTTTATAATAATTCGATGCTCTTTGTGGAGTAATACTAGTCCGTTTATAATATTATCAAGTTTCTTACATTTAACAATTTGGTTTCGACCTATAGTAGAGGATATCGTTCCTGACATATGCTTCAGCATGTAAATTTTTTGCTTACACTTGGTGTTACAACACATTCAACGCAATATAGGTGTCTATACATAGCAAATAAGTTAGCAGGTGCACATATACGTGTATAGATATTGATACGTGTATGGATGCACATTTGCACCCGTGCCTTATCATATTTCTATACTTGTGCTTTAACTTGATGAAGAATAATACAAAGAAATATGGAATACTAAGACATAATGTAAAATATAATAATGACCTGGAGCTTGTAACCATATTGACTAGTGTAAAATGGTGGACTGACGAGTTCCATCCCCTCTTTGGTCTTAGCCTCGCTCATCTTTCCAGCATAGTCTGTGATTTTCCAGATAAGCGTGCCAGTGTAATTCAACGATAGCTTGCCGATCGCAGATTTCAGGCTTGTTATCTGGTGTTGTTGCTTTGTCACGACGCCGCACATCAAACTCAAATGCATCTTTGCTGATTCCTCCATGTGAATGTCCAAGGAAAATCGATTTCCCTATGAAGGGAAATAAAAAATAAATGAATGAATGAAAAGAAGTAGAAAACGTTGTGCCGGTGTCTTTACTGTACATACACAGACAAAAGCACACACTGCAACACTGACGTTAGAAATGTAAATTATTTCTATTGTCATTGAAAGAAAGAAAAATTAAATGACAGGAATTGCTACGGTTTTAGAGCATGCATTTTATAAGAAAATAAATGCACAAAATCTTCTTAGTTATTTCTTCTTATCCTCTAAATAATAATAATCCTCAATAATATAAATAATTTATATTTTTAACTAAAATAACATCCTGTATGAGCTTACTGAATGCAATCCAGCTAAAACAAAACATTTATACGCAAATTGTTTAGCTAATTCTACCAGATAAATAATAATTCAGCTATTCCACTAGATCAGTAATCGGTAAAGTGCGGTTCCAGAGCTGCATGTGGCTCTTTAACTCCTTAAGTGCAGCTCTGGCACAAATATCCACGGAAGATGCAATTATATTTTCATTTAAAAAGAACTTGGTAAGAAAATAATTACATCTTATTTTGATAAACTACAATTTTTCGATAAATCGAGAACATGTATAATTTTTTGTTTAAGTTAAAAGATAAATAGGTAATTAAAATTTTGTATTCCTGTTGCTGTTCTTTCTCTTTTCGGTTCTACATATATATGCGAACAATCTTTTTCAAGCATGAACATTATCAAAAGTAACCTGAGAAGTCGTCTTATTGATGAGAACTTGGAATCATGCCTAAAATTAAAAACAACAACATACAAGCCTGACTTAGTCGAACTTTCCAAGGAGATGCAAGCACATTGTTCGCATTAACAAATATTTATTAAGTATGAAATTCAGTTTTATTTAGTGTAATAAAATTTAGTGTGACAAAAGTTTACTAAACAAGCAGATTTGGCTCCCAGTTTTTTTTTAAATTGTTGTAATGTTCATATTTGGCTCTTTGGCTAATAAGTTTGCCGACCACTGCACTAGATAAACAAACATTCCAAAAATTACACAAACGTTTATGATTTAAAATGCGAGTATCAAATAGTGAACCAACAATTAGCGTTAGAAATACGTGCCCGCGCACGTGTACGCGTTTATAGTAAGGCAAGGTACCTTAAATCTGCACCCAGCGTCCTTGAAGGTACACGAAAGTAGATGTGTGGTGCAATGGTCCTTTAAATGCACCTCTAGATCCTCCCTGGGTAGGACAGCCGTCTCGCACCTGTGCGGACACGCGACGGGAAATCGTCCGCATTTTGCATGGTGGGCGCCCAATGTGTCGAAGACGAAGTCTTTACTGCAGTAGCGGCAAGCTACCAGCCTTTTGGCGCACTCACCAAGTTTGTGTTGTCCCAGGTGCCGCCTCTGCACCTTCATACCGCATTTGTTTTCGCAGTAAAGTGGCTCGTACCCGCACGTGCCCGTGTGTTTCTGCATGAAATGTTTCGGAAATCAATTAGAGTCACGTATGCCTGTGCGTGCGAGTGACTGTATGCGCATATATTATTACAATTTTTATCCGGTGAATATCAATGGGTTTGTACCCGGAAGGGTGAATTCTTACAAAAAGGTCACGTAGAAGGAAAGGTATAATTTGATAGTGAATCTATTATTCGATGAATATGTTTCACGGTTTACACTGCTGGATCATTAACCTTTTGCACTCGGCACCGTTTCGGACGTTACCTACCAGCAACTCGACGCCACTTTTTTTCCAAAAAGCGTACACCCTGAAAACGTGATATTATACAGTACAATTTTAGAACCAAGCAAGGAATTGTAATGAAATTTGGTTTACATGTATTTGTGGACATTGAAGAACACATATTTACAAAAAAAAAATGAAAATTTATTTTTTATAATTTTCTACAGTATGGTAAAGTCTGAAGCAATTCCCAATATGCATAGCAGGTTGATTCGTACATGTTTCACAATAAAATGTTGTTTGCCGCCTTCCACCTGGTGGTTTTCCGTCAGAACAGACAATACAATCCCGTTTTCTTTCTTCCACATTTGGAATATGTAGCTTATTATTCAGTCTATTGTCCGACAAAGATGTAAATGGACGTGTTCGATTTATTTATCATGCATCTTGATAATTTTATCGTAATTAGATTTGTTTTTTTGTGCCATTTAAACAGAAAACTACAGAAAAACACGTGTTGCTTAAAAAATTTCTGTGGTACAAGTTCATTCTCCATAATCGCTAATAAACTTTCATGTCTCCTCAGAAGAGACAACCGAGTGCAAAGGGTTAAATGGTATTAATGACATAATGAGCAAATATATGCGTCCAAAAATGTTATACGTCATTGAAATGTTATACGAAATTAAGGAAAATTCTAAAACATATACCAATTAATGAGGTGTATATCTTGTTATATGCTATATCACTATGATATACCTCCACATGGAAATTCGACGCACATAATAAAAAATATGCGAAAATGATTGAAATTGCAACCTTTTCAAGTTCTGATGATCGATTTAAAATCCTAAATTAAACCCTATTAGATACCTATGGGCAATACTTAACACTTGGCATGTGGGTATACTTCGCGGCAGACTTACGCACGCAGCGGGTGTTTTTCTCGTGAATCTTCCGGGACTTTAATCATTCAATAAAATCGCAATAAATCGAAAATTATCGCGTTTTTCTCAACGAAACTTTTGAGAAGAAACAACACGAAGCGTTGCCTAGCAACACAAACACCCTACATACAACGTCCATGGTATTTATACGATACTCGCCCTTTAGTGTAAATCTACTAAATACGTATTTTTACGTGACCCGCATGCCAAGTGTTAAAACATAATTAAGAGATCACATTCTCTACCGCAAAATATTAACTGATTCTGGAAAAGAGTGAAACAGCAGTAGTATGTAATTCCCGCAGAAGTACATGTAAATTCAGTAGGTAATATGCTAGGATAAATGGCGACCATTTTGCAAGATATATGGATAGAATACTAAATTCTTCTAAAATTATCTTATATTATTTTCTTGGATAGTAAAAAAATCGTAAGAAATGTATGAATAAGTAACTAGAACAACAGTGGTGCGATGGATAGAAGCTCGGATTTTCACGCGGGAGATCCGGGTTTGAATTCCGCCCATCACCTTTGATTTTTTCTTGTAATATGTATACTGTAACTCTGGTGGTTCGAAACCCACCTTAAACGGTAGATCCTAGACCAAATGACTTTAGCAGACGGTGCCAAAAAAGAATTTAAGAAAAAAATGAATAAGTAACTGACAAACTATAGAGAATACTATACAATTATAACACATTTGTTTTGGGGAAATAAATGATAATTAATTTATGTTTAAGTTGCTTTTGTTCACTATCGTGAACACACGTTCACATGTTCACACATAAATAAATAATTATTTTTTACAGCGGCATTTGCGTTGCTTCGAGTTTGTCGTTTAATGTACAGAGTGAGTACGACAAAGTTTTCAGCTTAGATTATTCCACTGTTGCGGAAGAATTGAAATTTTGTTGCGTTCATGCAACATGGTTCAAAGAAAGATTTAATGTTTGATTATTTAATCATTTTTTCTTGCGGTTCAAGATCACATTTAATTTTTTGTATATATCTGTCATATTTTTATGCTTAGAACTTAATTGATATCGAGATGAAATCAACAACCATCATAATAAATATTTACCAATCCACCTTTCGTGAACTCTGATTGGTCAGTAAAGAGCTTTTACTACGAATTCAAATTAAAAGGAGACGTTTATGAATAATATATGGAAGATTACGTCAATAATACTGATATATTTAAAACTAAAACTAAAACTAAAACTAATACTAATGTACCTAAAACCTGGAATTGTTGTAGTAATGCGTGGTTTACGATATTTCTTAGTAACAAGATCATATTAAATTATTTTGACTAGAATACTTTTGTAACGTTTTCTTAGATCAGAAGGAGAACAAATATTTGATACGGCGATTGTTCAATTTCCCTCAATATCCTCTAAATTATAGAAGTAATAAAATTATATTCATCTATATATAATTGAGGGTGATGTGAAAATTTCTAATAAAAAAAAACTGGAAAGGAACATGCACAAAAGTTTTTACAATTGCCTTAAAGCTCCATTTGGATCATGTTATACCAGAAAAAACAGGACAATTTGCCCTGAACAGAATAAGTTAAGCTGATCACGATGCGTGACTCACCCTGCATAGCAGGGAATAGTACCTCAAGCGTGTGACCGGTGAATTCTTTGGCACAAAAGTCGCAGCGTGCTCTGCGTTGAGCGCAGGTATACTTTAGGTGGTCCTCCATCAGCACACGCGGTATCATAGCGCCGCACTTGTTGCTGCAAGGGACTGCATCGTGCTTACACGTGTTCAGGTGAGCCTTTAACCCAACATATATATATTAAATATGAATAAATAAAAGTCGAAACATATATGTCTTATGTAATAGTTTTTATATCGTTAAAAACGTATTCGCAGCAAATTTGACACCAATGGTTTTTGACATCTATCAAAATAATGCGAGTCAAATATTCGAAATATAATCCACAAATAATTCCGAATTTATATTACTTACTATCAATTCCTTACTTTAAATCTCAAATAAGTATTCAGTATATAAGTGGATTCTACCAGCAGTTAAATAAATTATGTCGTTTTTAGAATAATAAATGATTCCTCGCTGGTCGGCAATTAATTCATGAATAGTAGTGTCAAGCGGTTTATTCCAAGCAATAAATAGTGTATGAATTCCGGTTACGTATAAGTTTCAAATATTCCATATAGGTCAAAATTGTGTTGGGAAAAGCAGTAAATTTTACACTCTGGTATCTAAAATTATTTCAGGTTAAACATTTCATATTAACATTAGAAGTTCGATAAGCAAAATATCATTAGCTTTTAGCTTTTAGCCTTTCATTAGGTTGATTATATCATTATGTAAGTTTATAATATGATCTGTAATTTTTATGTAAAGGATTCCTGCGGCTAACTTACGTGTGTAACGTGATTAACGACCTAAAGATTTGGTGCTCTAAAAATCAAAACTATGATCGTTCTCTATCTTATGCAGGGCCGACGTGACCTTTTGCGAGAACGGTTCAAAAATTTGGTGGGGCCAGAATACGCATTCAAATCCAATACGTAAATTTCACAATAAGGAATTATTTATTATACTTTAATACAAATAATCTTACGTATTATACATTTTTCAAAGATAAATATTAAATTATTTTTCTCACTTACTTTGCTGCCAAACCTTTGATTACGTCATCAAAATTTATTGAATTTGCTATTTCGCTTTCTATTAAAAGAACAGCCAGAAACATAAATCAATTTTGGTTTATTGACAATCGTGGATAATTTTTTATTACTTTCAACCGCGAGAAAAGATATGAGAGAAAATCTTGCACTCATGTCGGTGTGCAGCAAGCTATTATCGATTAATAGATTATGCGATTACATTTTCTACGCGCACCCGAATATTCACTACTACACAGGAGGTCCTGCAAAATGTCTAATGAGTTTTCGTAGACCGCAGGGCCATTCAAAACGCGGGTCGCGTAAACGCGCTGAACTTACCTCGTCCCGGTCCTGATTTGATGTGTCGACATTACAGAGAAATTATTCATATTAATATTGTTCCTGCGTTCTTTAATTTTCGTATTAAGAAATCTTTTACTTTAATCTATGTACATAACCAAACAGCTTTGGCAGTTACCTCTGTAAACATTTGGTTTCCGTAAGGAATCATTTTTTCCGGTCTTAATAATATCCGATAAATTATTGTTTTCTTGGAATAAAGTTTAATAACTTTATATTTATAGTTGGACCTCGAACCTTCTTAAATTATTTTTTAATCCTTGTCATTAATCTTTCTGACAAAAAAATTACATATAACTTTTTCACACCTTCTTTCGTAACTGTAAGGAATGTTATAGTTTAAATTTTATCCTCAAAACTGTAACTCTTATTTCGTGACATTGGTTAATTGTACAAACAACCAAGAACCATTCCATTTTTACATTTTGCGATATTTGTAACTAATTTTTGGTGATTGAAGAGAATGCGAAGCTCACACCGAAACGTAATAGGAATTAATACACTCTGTTAACTGAAATAAATCGTTTAATATTACTATTCATGAAAAAATGCATTAAATTAAATATTCTGGATAAAAATGATTTCAATCAAAATATTTTGATTTGAATACTGAAAATATTCAGCAAAATGATCTGAATATATTTCTTATATCAAATATCTTAAAATATTTCGATTTTAGTTCTTAGATAATCTGAATTTGGTGTGATATATATGAAAGAGCTCACCTTCAATTTCCTCAGCTCATCCGACCATTTGCAACCGTCTTTGTGGTGTATGCAGTACACGATCGAGCCCATTATTGCCTTTTCGGCCTCCAAATCCTGGAAATTCTGCAGCAGAAAAATTTACCGTAAACGGCGAATTAACACGATATGATAAAAACAAAATTTTCTGAATACAAGTATCGTATAAAAACATTGTATAATCTCTATAAAAGCTACACAAGTACACACATCTACTATGTTAAATACAATACGTTTACTAACCAGACGTACGTACCTATATCAGGTGTACCGGTATGAAGTGAACGTTAAGATACAAATGTATCGATAGGGAACATTTGTCGTGAACGAAGCTTAATTTTTTTTTGTTTGATTGGTATGACATCTGTCAAACATATTTAATATACATCAAATCATTGAACAAATAACATCATATTTTTTCACCGTGTTAAAAATGTCGAATTTTTTTTACCAGAAAGTGATGATTTGCGGAAAGCATTAATTTTTTGTTTTCACTTGAAGAAAAGTGCTGCAATGTCGCATCGAATGCCTGTCAAGGCACATGGTGATCATGCTCTATCAGAAGTAACATGCAAAAGATGGTTTCAACGGTTGAGAGATAATGATTTTGATGTGAGAAATGAAGAACGTGGAAGACCACCAAAAAAGTTTGAAGACGCCGAATAGCAAGCAATATTGGATGAAGATGATACTGTGAGTCAAAAGCAAATGGCAGCAATGTTAAATGTTGCACGACAAACAATTTCTGATCGTTTAAAAGCTATGGAAAAGATCCAAAAGTGTGGAAAATGGGTGCCACATGAATCGAATGAAAGACAGATGGAAAACCGAAAAAACACTTGTAAAATTTTGCTTCAAAGACACGAAAGAAAATCAATCTTGCATCGAATCGTTACTGGCGATGAAAAATGGATTTACTTTAAGAATCCTAAACGGAAAAAATCGTGGGTTAATCCGAGACAATCATCAACATCGACTGCAAAACCAGATCGATTCGACAAGAAGGCAATGCTCCGTGTTTGGTGGGATCAGAAAGGTGTGGTGTATCATGAGCTTCTAAAACCTGGTGAAACTGTTAATACTAATCGCTACGGACAACGAATGATCAATTTAAACCATGCATCGATCGAAAAACGACCAGAGTGGGCCAGAAGACATGGCAAAGTAATTTTGTTACACGACAATGTACCTGACTTGGCCCCTTCCAATTACCATTTGTTTTCATCGATGGGACACGCATTGGCTAAGCAGCACTTCGATTCCTACGAAGAAGTCGAAAATTGGATGTCCGAATGGTCAATACTTTGAATAAAATTTTTTTACTTTCCCATTCAAAATTGGTGTTTCATTTTCACAAAAAAACGCTCACTTCATACCGGTACACCTGATATATAGATTTAATAATATAATCATATTAACGTCTCCTTAAATGCAGGATATCCGAAAAGAATGTAAACATCCTTTAAATAAGTATAACGTGAAAAAATAATACTTCAAAGGATTATGGGCTATAAAAATGTGTACACATTTTTTTTGGAACACTCCTTTTTTCTGAATTTCTTTAATACTATATACCTATATATTTTCTTAAGCCTTAATTGCATTTATATATACACATACCTTTTTTTGAATATGGGAAAAAATCTTTTGAAAAGTGTATAAAATTAGACTACTCTTTGAAAGAACAAAAATTTGGTTATTCTAATGCAAATGAAAAAAGACTCTTTCGAAAAATCAGGAACCGGAATTAACATATTGCAATTGAAATCGATCCCCCTGAGTTATAAAGCGGTAAATTTACGTATTCTCTTTTCTTCTTTCTTGGTAGGAGGTGAACCTCTTGTGAAGGTCTATGTGGGAGGTGACGACAAGAATAGAGGGTCTCCTTCAATTTTCAGTATCAGAGAAAAAGAAGTACAAAAATACAGTATGTGTAAAACGTTTGCGTGTAAAATACATATATATATACATGTATATGTATCTTTTTAACCCCCAATAATAAGTAACACATAAGTACATGAACAAAGTATGTTTCTTTAAAAAAAATTTCGGAAAGAACTAATCTGGTGAATAAGTAATAACGTATAAAACTTTAAATAGAATACCGTGTGCATAGAGGATGGCCCATATAAATAAGACCGTTTAAATGTCTGCTTGTATTATGACGATGCAAAATTTTTTTTACATGATATGAATAATAGCGCAGAATCAACATATGGCAAGAATATTTTTGTTGAAAGAATTCTTTCGGAATTTCTAAGGTTATCGATATTTTTTGCACAGAATTATATATGCCCATTCTTGTATAATATCGGTGATTAAGAAATACAATGAAAGAATAATTAATGCTTGAAACGATTTTCACATTTGCAAACTAAAGTTTTATGTGAAATTCATATTTAGGGACGTCGCAGGGAGATCGTTTTAAATAAGGTCCCTGAATATATGAATATGGGATAATATTATTTTATCGCGGCCGGAATGTCTAGAAGATTTGATCATAAAGTGTGCAAGGCAACATTACTTTCCTTAGCTATCAACTTCGTAAATATTCAATATTGTGTTCTTCTGTGATGATGCATTGCCTGAAATGAGCAATAACCGATTGCAAACTTTTTCATTGTTTACGAATTAACAGCAATACAAGCTCTATCTATCCGGTTCTTCATATAGTCTGGTACAGTTTATCGTGCGTTATAAAATCCTAGTTTCAATTTTTCCCACGCAGAAGAATTTATTGGTGCAAGATTGGGTGAAAGAATCTAAAACTTGTTCGATCAGACGTTTTTTTTCATCAGATTAACATTTTTTTCAGTAGATGAAGTTACGCATATGTTTATACATATATGGGATTTGATATATGCTATTTTGTTATCTTGATAAGGAGCTTTAGATTTTCATGTTAAATTTTCTGAAAATGTTGACATCATAAATATTTTTATACTTTAAATATTGCAATATTTCTGCTAAAAAAAAAAGCATGTGCGAGAAGTTTTAATTCGTTACTTTATTTCGAAGAAAAATGCCGCTGAAAGGTATCATATAATAAACATAGAATAAACGCTTTAAAAGTCATAATTTCAATATGAAAGACAAAGAACGTCCAGGTCAACCGAAAAACTTTCAAAGCCAATAATTTCAAGCATTATTGGACGAAGATACGTGTACAATGCAAAAATAACTTGCAGAAAGTTTGAATGCTGCTCAGAAAACAATATCCGATCGTCGAAAAGAAATTATCAATATTTAAAAGGAAAATGAGTGCTACATTGAATGAACAAAAGACAAATGGAAAATCGAAAAGTCATTAGTCAAATGTTGCTTCAACGGTTTCAAAAATAATCTTTTTTGCATTGAACTGTAACTGGTGATGAAAAGTGAATTTATTTTAATCATTTCAAACGGGGATCAAGGGTTGATCCAGGTCAACCATCAACATCCACTGCAAAGCAAAATCGCTTCGGAATGAAGACAATGACATGCATGTGATGAGATTGAGAAGGTGTATTGTATAATGAGCTTTTAAAACCTGGTAAAACTGTTAAGATTGGGCGCTACCGACAATAAATAATCAATTTGAATCATGCATTGATCGTAAAGCGATCAGAATGAGTCATAAGATATGGCAAAATACTTTTGCTTCGCGATAACGAACTATCACACCGTTCAGAACCAGTTGAAGCCATATTAAAAGATTCTGCCTGGAAAATATTAACTCTTTTGGTCATGGGAGTCTCATATAAGGGTATATTAAATAAATGCTTAGTATGTCTAAATTCGATCAATTTGACCGTTTTTAAACGTTGTCCTTATATTATCACAAGCACAGATTCTATTTGAGAACAGTTTCGACTTTTGTCAATTTGTTTTTGACGTGGACTCTTCCTAGTCATCTTAGTACCTCCCGTGAACCGTAAATAATTTTGGACAACTGCTTAAGGGCTAAGAAAGATATACGTTGGAGGAAATAAGAACTTATTTATATATATAAATTAATAATAATAAAATCTTATAAAATACTTAAAATTTTCAACTTATACTGCACCCACTTGAACATAATGTCGTCACTTGTAGACGCGTTACACCCCCCTTGTGGACAACCAAGATATATTTTATAAACCTGTAAAATCATAATTTAATTTCAAAGAACTGGTTAGGAAAACCATGATTCTTTTTCAAAGGGAAATAATTCGTGACCGAAAGAGTTAAAACACATGTCTCCAGACTTTGGACCTTTGAATTATTACTCATTCCGATCAACGATATACACACTTTCTCAGTGGCACATCAAAATATACGAAGAAGTAAAAATTTGAGTCTCTGAATGGTTTACCCAAAACAAAAAAAGTTCTATTGGAATAATATTCACGAATTACCTGAAAGATGGTGGAAATATGTAGCTAGCCATGAATTTTGACGTTTCTTTCAAAATTATTGTGTTTTGTTTGACTACAAAACTCGCATTATTAATCGATACACGTCGTAGAATGAGGTGGGCAACTGTCATGCTCATACTGTATTTTAATACGAATATTTAATGAAACGTCATGTACGCATATTTTTAACTCATTTTGTAAGAATATTACATATTTGTTTCGCTCAAAGTATCGCTTATGAAATATGAAACTATTATTTGGCTATTCAAGATTTATCAAATGTTTACACCTCACGGTTTGTATTTATCAACAAATCTTAAGTAGCCTGATAAATTCACAATAATAATTCACGTTTCTCATGTTTAGTTGACCATGATTAGTAAAAATGGAATACTCTTTTTTAGAAGTAATCTGTCATTTTCGTTTTATTTTAAACTAGATTTACTTTTTAAAAATTAAGATAATTTCAAGGTCATACATCTCTGAATACATTTTTTTAAATAACTGCATTATTTCATAAAAAAATATATGACTTTATGGAAAAAAAATAAATGTTCATAACCTTTAACACTCGAAAAATGACCTTCAAAACAAGTATTCTTACTATATGTTGATCTTTTATACCATTTAAAATGTGCTACAAATATTTTTTGCATCATCACTATTTATTAGGATATTTACTATCTATTTTGCACCTTAAATACAGAGCGATTTATTTAAGGAAAATCATCTGAATAATTTGCTTAATTTTTCTCTTTAACTGTTGTTGGCGCCTATATACACTATGTATGTACTCTAACAAAGAATATAAAAGAAAATAAATTGTTGTAATGTAGTGGAATTCAGTGTTGTGACTACTTAAATACATATTCTGAGATAAGTTCCAACGAAAAGTTTCACCGTGTTCAGTGTACGTTGTGAATGAATTCTTACCGCATGCTACGTCTGATGCGTCCCAGTATGCCATGGTCAAAGGGTTAATCATAGAAAGGACATGCTTTTGGTACTACTTATTAAGTTTTGAGGAGCATATAATCTAATATGACTCTGATGTTTAAATATTTAATATTAAAATTTTTTCAAATATAAATTACTTATTACAAATATGTTAAATTATTTTTTAAAATAAAAAGACATGGTTTTTTACAGCCTTTGAACGCAAATATATTGCTGTTGCCAAATAAAGGTCCGTCTCAGATTCATTTAGTATATCGCACTCGCGTATATAATTGAAGCTAATTTTACATTAAAAGGATAGTTTTCAAAATTTATATTAACACGTTAAATACTACGTCGGTCTCTAGCGACCGGAGCTAGCTTTCCGTTCATGCCATACCGGTCCCTAGGAACCAGGGGTAGACTTTTCGTTTGTTATTCCTGCGTGCGTACTTGTAATACTAAATATTTAATTTAGGTGACATCGGTTTTTATATGGTCAATGCTTTAATGAAAAGAATATAATACTTAAAAACATTAATATAATTTATTAAAACAAGGTAAAGAAAGTTGAGGTTCAGTTGAAAAAAGTCACCCGAGCCGTTTGTTTATACTCTACCTCGCCTATCGGCAAGCAGCTCGCAGTGGCCCACTTGACGGCTAAACGTGAACCGTGGCATGAACGGAATCGCACGTAAAATCTACGTAGTACTTAACGTGTTAATTAGATATTTTGTACCCCTCTCGGTCAGTACCATAAACCCTTTAGTTATCGGACTTTGCTTTTTTGCTATCTTGCATCGCGAGTGAGCATGTATGTACGTGTGTATAATGGATTAAGTATGTATTATTTACAACTATGCTTTATACTTATAATACATACGTATATACCCTCGTATGCGTACACACATATCCGGTATGTACCAACATACCTGTGCATTCTCCTCAATTTCTCTCACATTATCGCTTTCGTTGGGCAAAGTAAGATGAGTATGTATGTATGTGGTCGTCGCGGAGGAAAGGCGCGCGGCAGCGGTTCCCAACGTTGGCTACAGGGTAAGGCTACGGACTTCTCTATCACTAGACTGCTAACTCTTTATGTATAAAATTCTAATGTACGGGAGTATCACTTTTTACGCATGCGCTTTAGTGCATATCACCTTATATGATATTGACTTTATGTAGATATGTGCATACATTTCATGTGTACGTAACACGATTAAGTGTACTTCCTTTGAAAAATAAAATCTAATTAAAGAATAGCGCGATAATTATAACTTTATTAACCTAAACACATTTTTATCAAAATAACTTTTGTAGTATCTAAAATAATTTACGTATAATTGCTTGTAAAAATGATGTCTAAAAATGTGTTATTTTAAATATTTTTGTTAGCGCGTTCCCTGCCGTGTGAAGCGTATACGCCGCGCGCTGAATTTTCCATTCAGCCTATTTAGAATTTTCCTTGCAAAACGAAGGATTAAAAAGGAATTGTTTCTCACCAATTATAAAAATCATAAAACATACATTAGATGCAAATTGTAATGGTGTGACAAGATACACTCCACATAGCTTCAAGGAAAACCAAACATGAGTCAAAAAGTAACGTAAAGTCGGTCCGGCACGAAACCTGCCAAATAATGTTATAAAATAATTTATGTAAATAGTTACAAAAATGTTCAAAATTTATCAAATATGCACCTTACACACTTATATATTCTATACTACGTTCACATATGCATATTTATATATCATCCACATTTTTATTGACAAAGTTATGTATCCTTATTTATTGATGACGTATTACTGTTTATTATGTATCACGTAATAAAAATCAAAATCGTACATCAGAATAACCGTGTCATGGAAAATGCATTACATATATCTATTATATTGCTTCTGCATTATGCACAATAAAGTACTTTAAACAATGCCTTGTGAGGACATTTTAACTTTGCCGTCCGTCGAGTAATCATGATTCTGTGCGTGGTGCCGGTAAGTCTCTAACGCAACATTATAAAACCTAATATAACTTATCGTCAGTCCAACAACGTGGAAAAAGATTAAATCTTTTCAAATTGAAAAAATGTCCTTTAAGAAAAAATGTTTACAACAGAATTATTATATATAACCATTTCGTGTGCATAATTGCTTGACCGATTGTCCCCATGTAAAATAAATTTTGATTCTAGCAAGAACCGTGCTTTAGCTCAGAAAACAACCATTTCACAGCCCTGGAAAAATATATTATAGCTCTGAAAAGAAGGAATTAATAATCGGTTTATCACGCATGTCGCGCAATTGCAAGATTTAATCCTTTTAATCAATTAATGTTACAAAATCGTTATGCATAATAACTCAGATGCAAAAGTGTCTTCTTAAAGGAAATTTTTTCAATTTTAAAAGATAATACATTTTTTTACTAGTTTCTTATACAGGCTGTAAGTTGTACTTTGGGTAACGGTCATATTCTAATTTCTCCTTGCTCCCCTTCAGACATCGTGAAATATAATGTATGATTCCGTGTGTACGTGAACAAAATTTGGAAAGTCAACCGTCTAGCAATATATCATATATAAGGTTATGAGTGTCATCGGCCTTATCGCAACTTTTTTTTATAAAGATTAATAGCGCTAATCACCACCATGACCTCGATGAAACAACGAATGATGGTCAAGGGTGACCATCGTCGCAGTCAACGTGTTAATAAAATTTCCGATAAGTGTGAATAGGATGTACAGAAATCATCAATGACTGTGAACCGCTGTACGAAGAGACTTTGCAATGTTCCAAGCAAGAGTGGGTGAGTGGAGGGGCAAGACGAGCCCCCACTGCTATTCCAGGCCAGTGTTTATATCTCACCCGGTCGCGTTAGGTTCCTCGACCTTGCCGGCCGTGCAGGTTTCGACTTGCAGAAGGCACCCCGGCCTTATACCGGGTGCCGCCCAAGCCTCCTCTTCCGTATTGCATATTAGCACTTATATAAAACATGCTTTACAACTACCTCCCAATAATAGCAGAAAGGCCGGTAAATTTGCACACTAATATGAATAAATAATACTGTTTAAAGGATATCCCCTTTTGAATCTTACATAGAATTATCTTGAAAAACATTCCTTACAAAAAAAAAATATTTCGAAAATATGCAATAAAACTACGTTAACACTTTCCATTGTGTTCTTAGAGGAAAACGTTCTAAACGGGATCATTTTAATACGTAATAAATATAGTTTCAGAGGCGCGAATAAACTTTATTTTTACATATAAGCAGTTCAAAGTACTTGTAACCCTTTTCTGACTTAAGAGAATGACACGTTGGTTTCATTATCGAACCAAATGAATAAACGTTTCTCAATTTCATGTGAAACATTGCTACTTGATTATATAATCCGAAGTTGTAAAAGATATATTTATGAATGTTCAACACTTAATCAGCATATTTTCTTTAATTGTGTTTATAGTAGACATGAACAAATTTAAAACAACTGCGTTGACAGCTGGACGTTCACTTTCTTTTAATTACCTCAGCACATACATTTTAATGCCAACTTTTTTCCGTGTGTTTTGTTTCATTTCCTTTACACACGTTTATTTTAAATAATTCAAAAGAGGACGAATTGAAACAGTGTAAACTCAATGTTATTTACAATTTTTAGTAGAACCGCCATATATTGATTCATTGCTACTTATAATGGCGTTAAACGCAATCTTGCTGCACAATATTTTGTGGAAGATATTTTACAATAATCACAAATTGTATTTAGGTTAATAAGTCTTGTTAAAGAGTTTTCTGTAAACCGAACTATACAGGGTAATTCGTAAAGAAATGTTATCAATGCTTCTGGCAATACTTCAGAGAATAAATCATTGCCTTTTGTATACCGTTCTGTTTACAGATATTTATAGTATGTCGGAATAGTGATCCGCAATTCTAGAGTTAAAGTGCATCGTACAACGAAACCAATTATTTTTAATATATATATGCACTTTAACTCTAGGATTGCGAGTCATAGTCAGGTATACTCTAAATATCTGTAAACAGAACGGTATGCTGTACAGTACAAATAATAAACATTACACTCAAATACCATTAATAAGTAACATTTTTAATGATCCACTTTCTTAAAATAGTTCATAAACGAAAGAAAACATTATGCGGATCCAGAATTCTACATGGCGGAAGGAGTTCTTGGTACAATCGACGAGCTTCCAGTTTGTTTCCGTTAGCACGACCGTACATAAAGTTTACGTCAGTCATTTCAGTAGATAAGTACCTATATGATCATTTTGCGAATTTTAGAACGATAATGAACTTGCTTGTATATTTCTGTCGATGGGTATTATCTGTAAATATTGGACAAGATCGAAGCCTACTAATTTGTATATGTAGAATATGTTAAATAGGATATGTTAAAGTATGAGATACACATTTAAAATATTCTAAAATATTACATTATCATAACTACAAAATTGAGGTATATGGTATATAAGTCCATATGAATTCTTTTACTTATTGTAGTGTACAAATTTATTCCTAGAAGTATAGGCATGCGCATATAAATCACACTGCATGTTGCTTTGATGAATGCACATACCTGTACACTCACAAGGGCAAATAAACACACATAACACATACGTACAACATATCAATGTACGACAGTGGTCCATATGCGTATATACCTATGCTACATAGTCATACGGCACGATATGGTAGGGGCCTGTCGCGGTAATACGGCGGTTACAGGATGTGAGGTGACGTCACTCGCGAAATAACGGGCACACCTCTCGTTCCACTTGCCCGACAATGATGCGTGGGGAGGGGAAAGTTGAAGGAGGACCTGCCTCTCTTGGACCAAGCCGCAGCCTAGAGTCTATATTATGCAAACAAAACGGTCGCTACAAAAATTACTTACTGAACGAAGAACATCATATTATTTGAAACGTCAAGTGAAGTGTAAAATATAGAAATTATACAAAATATTTCAAACATGCATACGTGAACTATGAAGGATGCTGGAAGAAATGAAAGGAAGTATGGATTGTTAACCTTTTAACGGTGAAATTTTATTTCAAAAAAGTCTATGTGTTGCAGTAAAAATCAAGTCATGGTATATACTTTGCCAATGCAGGATAAATTCTCTTACTGTAAATGGTGTAGTAGAATAAGCATAATAAAAGTCTGTCAAACCAAATTGACTATTGCGTACACCATCGCTAGATCTCTCAAAGAAAATTCTCTCCAATAAGAATCATATTATTACACCTAGTACTATAACTATTAAGACATATAACTTACAGTTTAATCGTCATTTCGTATATTGTATGCACTAAAAAATTATGAAAAAAAAATCAAGGATATTCTACCTGGTCAGGTTATTTTTGTTTGTTATTTAATTTTTATTTATCTTCATTTTGTTTATTTTATTAATAATTTCATCATTTAATTAATAGAATTTTTATGCTATTAAAGTCTTACAGTGATTATTAGTATGTCATTTTGTGAGGTTTTCGAAGGACTAGACAAAGCTAAAAAAAATTAAAAACCGATATTCGTTTGTTATTCATTGAATTTTTTATATGACCATGGTCATATATTTACAATTTAAGAACTTATTCTAGTTAGTAGTGCATATTTTTTCTAAGTTTTTCGGAAAGATGTACCGTATTTAACAAAATTATAGATCAATATTTCCTAACTTTTAAATAAAAAGCTATAGTTTTATGTAATTGCTATACTTTATCCATTAAATAATGTTACATTTCATTCCAAATATTTCTGTACGCTTAAATAAGTCAATGTACTTGATTTCGACACATTTTATATTTGATATTATTGGATTTTTACGTAATGTAAATTATGTATGTAATTATGATCGGCATGTGTAATATATAGTATGATTTTCATGTGTACTTTATTTTAACCTTTCTATCTTCTGATTCTTCTGTGTGAATATAAACAATATTATACGTTGGGTCATTATGAAATATTTATGTATTCTTTTATATTCATTCATTGAATTTAATGAATAAGCTTCACTAATAGGAATTTGATTCGTATCACTGATGATACTAATCTTGTTAGTTGCTGATGTTTTTCTCTAACAGCAAGGATCAGTAGTAAACATCCTATACTTTGTATATTGATGTACGCATCTCGGAAGTATCAATAAGCAATGCATGTACCCCTTTCTTCATTACTTCAGTACTTCATTCTTCATGATTTATATATTGTTTTGAGCCTGTAAACAAATTTTTTACACAGAACTGACCTTTATGTGACCCACGATTAGTATGCTAAAGCAAACCGAACTATGTTCGATGCAGGTTCTGCCCTCTACACGTAAGAGTATAACATCATAGCTTCGTAATATTATATATTATACTTCAAATCAACATTTAATGTAATAATTTCTGTATAGAGTTATCTGCTTCTGTTTACTCCTCTATTTGTGTATTTTATCTTGACAGCTTTAATACTCAATCAATATGTTTCCGTCATAAACTTTTACACATTACTAGTTTGTCAACTTATTACGTATGAGACGTTCTCACTTTTTATGTACGGAACGAATTCATATTGTACCTCATTTTGCGCATGCGCTTTAACGCATGTCATTATATATCACAATCCTTATACATACGTATACACATACGCACTATGTACTTACAATACAACTAAGTATACCTCCTTTGAAAAACAGAAATGTATTACAGAAATGACATTTGATAATAAGAGAAATTTATGCGTGGAATATGAAAAAAAAATGCTATTAAGGAGCTTCTTCAATATTAAACTTTAACATACTCTATTTTATAGAATGTTACGTGTTACGTACTGTACCACCGTATGATGTATAGCTTGTGATTAGCACGCGATCGTCGCCTGGACAGAAAAACATCTTTGACAAAAATCTTGCCATCTCTTTGGTGAATGCAAAGGAGCATCGATGATATGCTGTTGTGAATAGGCTGATACATTAACATTTAAACAATACTATTTCCGATTTACGAGCAAAAGCGCAGGAAGGCACGGGGTCAGAGGAGGTTTTTCGTTCAGCATGCCTATATGCATTTTTGACATTTACCGAATCTCAACATTCAACAAAATTGCAGATTTCTTATGACTAGTGCTATTAGTGACCCACAAGGAAAACTTCAGCAGAAATTTGTCACCTATTGGTTCGACAAGAGGTACACATCTCTTTTCACACGTATTTCGGCTCAAGCATATTATTCGCTAAAGTGGTAAAACGTACTAATCAAACCGTATGACGAAGGTAGTGAATGAAAAGTCTCGAAAACTGAGTAAGATAGTGTGATATAAAAATAGATAGAATCATGGCACTCAGGAACGGTAAATTATGAAATTTCGTAGAATCTCCGTAAATACAGAGATTCTACTCCTTTGAGCATGTGACGTCACAGCCTAAATGTAGAGACTTTGCAAACCTCAAAGGTGGGAATTGGCGTCTTCAGCAATGGAAGCCTTTTACATATGTACAGTCCCGGAATTTTTCTTGTGGGCCGCTAATGGTATATGTAAGAGATCCAACAAATAGTACGCTTGGGTCGAAATATGCATGATGAGAAGTATACGTTTTCCAGTTCGACCAATTAGACTCGCATTCTTGACGCAGATTGTCCTTTTGGCGGCCAAAAATACATACAGTAGATCAGAGAAATATTGCCGTACTTAATTTTTGGTGAAATGTCTATATATACATTGGATTTATATATTTATACAAACTATGGGTTTTGATGTGTTTTATTATCTGGAAGTAATGTACTTTGTTCAAAAATAGACCAAAAATTTCATATTCAGAAATATATTGGCACACTTGTGATTTAATTTAAAAACTGGTAATGCCTTTGAACTGTTTAACACAAAGTGAGTATTATATATTTTGGATACGTGCCTTTGACAGCAATTACAGAGTATAATCAATTTCGCATTGATTCCACAAATTCCTTTATAACTTCCAGAGAAATTGTTAACTACTCTTTTAATAGTATCTTTTTAAAAATGATATTTATTTATTTTCCTTTTTCTAATTTGTAAATCTAATGTATGCCAGAGATTTCTAATGGAATCAACTTCCAGATGAGGATGGTATCAAACGCTGTTCGGTATGTTATGAAACAACTCCCGTACTTTCCTAGTCCTGTGCTTTGGGGCGATATATCGTATAAACTGTCTCGCAACACATCAAAATACAGTTCAACGTTCATAATGCTTTCAATGAATACCACATTTCCCACCGCATTATATGATAACAACTCCGAATAATTAAATGCCTACTATTGTATTTAAGCGGTAACTAAATATCATTCTTTTTTGGTTCTATATTACGTCTTCTCAACATATAGATTTTCTGCATTAGGATCGAAATTGTTGTACCTCTTATTATTAAAGAAAATACATTTTTGACTCATAATTCTCACAAACCAAAATACATTTTTCGAAATCTCTATTAGCTTACTTAATACATTTTAGCAAAACTGAGACGTTTTTACGTATTTAAATAATTTATAAACAATTATTTTTTGCGATGTCAGAGGACAAACTTTGAGCACTTACACAGGGATATTTTGTTGAACTTTTAATATTACATTGCTCTTTTATAATTATGTCTTTGGTCTTCCTGGTCACCATTTGTCTGTATTCCAGAGAATTAGTTTCTTCATATTTCGTTATATCATTTCTTACTAACGAGAAATTTATTTTCAACTTTTTATCGATTTTTTAACAATTTTCCCCGCGTTTCCGAAAAAAAATGAATATATTTCGTAATGATAATAATTTGCTCTTCCTACCGGCTATATTTTTTCTATTAGATGTAAAGACAGACTAACTGCGGAAATTGAGAGGACGAAATCCTATAAGCAAAATCTATTTACATTCGAGCATGTATGCTGGAAAAAATGGCGAGTAACTATGAATTATATATTAAAATTATACCTATGCTAAAAATTTACTTGAATACAAATTTTCATTTCCCATTTTTAATTATTTTAACACATTGAGCCCCAGCCCTGCAGTAACACAGATTTTTGAGTCTATCGCTATCCTATCGCTATCCCACTGTACCTATCCCGCGATGTTGTGGAATTTCTTGTTTTTTTTTCTATAGATATCTTGCACGTCAATTTGCATACATTTGCTATGGTTACGCCGTTCTGCATTTGTTATGTTCCAAGAAATAAAACACGTACAATGGTTGAAGCAATCAGAACGAGACTCGGAGTGTAAGCAGCGCGATATGATTGTCGGCTACCTCTAGTTGAGGGTTTTTCTGTGTTTTAATTAATTTTTACCTGAGCAAGTATTCGTTCGCCGGATGTTTCATGGTTATTTGTCCAGCTCGTTATCTGATTACCCTTTGGTTGAGTTTTCTGTGGAGTAATAAAACTTATGATGAGCATTTGCTCAAGCATTCCTTACCGTTTGCTCAATACAGTAATAGCGTCATGGAAAGTCATTTTGTGGAACCTCACTGCATTTATACCAGAACCTTCCGCGGAAACACAGCGTAATATGAGCGAATGATGAGTATATCGCTGACTCTCTATCGGATTATTCGAAACCCTCACAATCAGAAGATTCTGATATGCAAGTCGAGGACAGTGATAGTAAAGTGGCTTCAAGGAGAAAATCAAAAGCTATCCCATTACAATATTCGAGTGATCCGGATGATTCTAGTCATTATGAGATGTCCTCCAAATTGTTCATTAATTGTACATAACGAATATTCAATCAAAATGTATTATCTTACGAAAATGTATAAGATTTTAAATATTTTCATTAGCTACTTGTTCAGAAATAAGCAACTGATTCCAGTGCTTAGGTTTTAAAGAGCTTATACATGTTTTTCACATTGAATTCACCCTTTTGCAAGTCGAGTATTTCTACTTATACATATTTAAAAGAATCAAATAATGTTAATTACATAGTACGAAATAAAACATTTTATTATAATTCATACAATCACATAATTACATTAACATGTTTTGGTTTTCATCAGTCATTTGTACACAGAGTTGATATGGAAACGTAACCTAAAAACCAAACATATTAAGTACAGTATGTATAATAGTAATATTTAATAATTATTCATGTTGTATGATACATACAATATTTACAACAGAATATTATATCGTAACATTATTTGATGTTTTTTTAATATAATATATATGTAAAAGTACTTCATTTGCAAAAGGGTGAATTTAATGTGAAAAACTTATATGCCCTCGGCGCTCAATGCATTAACTGCATTATTTCCAATCCAGAAAAAATACAAAAACCCATATTTAGTATACTTGAATTTAATAAATGAAAATATCTAACAGAAAATAATTACGCTAATACTTTTTTGACCCATTGCAAAATAGTGTGAAAACGTTAATGTTGATTCGGTGCCATCAGTGTACCCCGTGAAGTCGACGACAACCTTAACGCATTCCGTTTGGCAAGTGACTTTTGTGTCACGATGCGGACAAACGAGAGTAGCGTGCAGGATAATCGTATGCTAATTTCTCAAGGTCGCCTGGCCGAACAGAAAAGGAAAAAAGGAAGAATTCGCCTCTCAACTCGAACGTAACCGTCTTGCGCTTTCTATTTCATCGAAGATTGATTTTGTGCTCATTTCATTTCATTTACACATTCCGTGGTTAATAGGTTTGTGCAACATTTGATTTAAGCCATTTTCTATTTCAAATAAAAGTAGATATATTATGAAAAAATATTTCATTATATCATTGATTGATAACTATCGGGCTTAAATTGAGAAATTATTGTATTATGCATCGTCCGTGGTACACGCAACGCTATAATCAGTTCTGATGTGATAGCTTAGAGAAAAAACCTGTTGTGTTTGAATCCATATTGCGCACTCATACTGACTTTGAATTATGATATGAAAAAAAAATGTATTTATTTTTCAGTTTGCAGTGTATTTGTACGTTATATATATATTTTATGTTCTATACATATACAGTATGGTGTATATTTTTATATTATTATCCTTCTCATTATTTTTTGTAATTTTATAGCTGTTTTTATGTTATTATTTTTTTTAGTCATAAAACTATAAAATATGTCTACGAAAAAATTTGCAGGCGTGCATCATCCATTATATACGCAACCTAAATGAGAAATTTAACGTGTACTACCGATAGTATATGAAGTATGGAAAATATTAAGGGATGATCCATGACTGCTAGTAGGTGGGGCTAAGGATGGCACTACTGCAGTGCATAATATTGTCAATGTAAAGAATGTTACTGTAAAAAAGAAATCTATTACTTCGATAGCATACATTGCATATTAGTAATTAATTATATCGTTGAAGACTTAGTAACGACGACAAAATACAAAGTATATGAATACTGTACGCGAAAAAATCCAAATGGCAAGCGAACGATAAGAGAAGAATGGTAGAAAGAAAATTTCTCGTCAAATCGATCACTTTGCCTGTATGGCTTTCGATTGAAATTGTAATACGTTGCAGTCTAAGGGATTTAATGCTGAGGTTAAGTCATCTTGTTAACGTCTTTATTGGTAATGGGATACTATAACGTATTGAACATTGCAAGTTTTCAGCCAAACAACACTATATGTATAAACTATTTTTAATATCGAAAACTATTACACTTATAAAGACAATTTTTTATTTAATTTGCAACGCAGAGAATACAACTTTCTCAGTATATTTTTAATTTTCCTTTATACACCTTTTTCTATTATGAAAATTTCTTTTTACTAATGCGAGACTTATCGCAAGTTTATAAAATGTAAAAAAATGCATGTTGTTTCTTGATCATTTTTATATGAGCACACTAAATTTTATTATATCTATTTCATAATTACGATCAAGGTGATGCTTCTAAAACATTCGAATGCCGCCTTGAAGCGCCGTGCCGTCAGCAATTGATCGTCGTGTCTATTGAAACTACAGTTCTTCAAGGATGCGCTATAGGAAGTTGCATAGAGATGCCAACACATAATTAGATTATCTGTCAATGCGCAACAAAAAGTGAAACAAGAAGATGCGAAATGATTAGTACCTGTAGTGTTGGTATCGCAGATTAACGAGGCAAAATTGGCTTGACAATTTTATTAGTAACTTTAACTTACAGTGCTATAAGTGACTCATATCAAACATCTACAACACAAGCATTATGAGGCAATAAAATGTGTCGATTCTGAAATCTGTATTGTCAAGCAATGATTACGGGTATAATTTAAGTTATCCGTTCGCCGAGATGTTTCAAAAACTATTTATGGCTACGATCAATCGCATCAATTTTACGGTAATACATTCGTAACTAATTTAGATGTAAGAAGAACGCAATAGTGTCAAATTTGTTAATATATTAAACGTCAGTTTAATTATCGGAGAATTATTCCAAATGGCTTTTTTCTAGTTTTTATAGATCGATATAAGAATAAGCTTAGGTATATCTTGGCAAAGTTGCAAATTTAAGGTAGGCCTATGATTCTCGCGCAACAATACAAGCTTCACCGATAGCAGATATTATTGCATCATAGTGCTCGTGGGGCAACTGTTTGATGACAGTCACCTATCTATTCCAATGCCAGTTAAAGATAATAATAAAAATTGTAGTGCCAATGCTGACGTGGAGATCTGAGGCACTATAGGTACCAATCACCTCGTAACTGAGTTTCTAACCCCTTCTTTTATTACACATACATAATCATCTAACCACGTAGGGGCGTTTCTGGGGAGTTATCTCAAAGGGTATCCTTTCAAATCTATGGCTCGGTGTGGAACGCGGTAGTCTAATGTTGACCGCGTGTCTCATCTGTATGGCAAACGAGTATCTGAAACATCGCCCTGAAAATTATGCAATAAACATAAAATTTGGTATACTTATAAATAAACATTAAAAAATAAGGTGTTTTTCAAATTTTTCTCCAATTCATATCACAGCTTAAAACAAACCAACTTGAAAAATCAGAATGTATTATTCCGCAATTTGTGATCAGTGACGCAAATTAGATAAACGCCTGTGTGGCAACTCGTTTTTGCAAAATAAAAATCTATGTTTTATTCTCATATTGAGAAAGTGTACAACATAATTCAAAATATATTAGGAAAATTATGTTAGTTGCAATTCAAATCAAACAAAAATTCTCTGTCAGTGTAATAGTTTCCGAGATAATACGTTTATATGGGTATGTTTGGCTAAAAACTCACTTTTTGGCCATTTTCAGCCGGTGTAAATTCTTATTAACTTTGAGATCAATAAAATACAGACATCTAATTCTTGTATCACATATACTACGATATATTGTAGCTTTATCAAAATCCAAAACTATGCTGCCAAAAAGAATCGATGTGACGACTGACCCGATAATGTCCTACAAACAATTTGCTTCCTGTCGTCAGAATAGTGATACATGCGCATAGTAATCGCATCTTCGTTCTTGACCAGGGAATACTTGTCATTACTTTTTGCTTAAAAATAGAAATATGAAAATGAGAAACGTAAATATCGGCGTAATTAACTGTTTGAGTGTCATGTGTACTAAAAATACGTCCAAAAGGGCCCAAGCAACGCAATCGCGTTTTCTTCTTTCATTTCTTCACTCAACCTTCTTATCTGCTATTCCAAAATGGACTTTTCAAACATATCCAGAATCATCATAATTTCTTCCTTTATAAAAAAAAAAAAAATGTATAATTTATTAAAACCTAATAACATTCTGAGTGTTGTGGCACAAGTCAAATATAAAATTAACGAATTAATCATGACAATAGAATGTTGAACTGTGGGCAATCGAATGTCGTGCTATGGGAATTGAAATGATTATTTAAAATCAAATATTGACAAATTTCAACCATCAGTACTAAAATAAAAAATTCAGGTGCTCTGTGATTATCATCACACAGAATTAATTTCAAAGGATCATTATTGTTTGCTATCGTTCAGATACGAAAATGATGTTCATTACGATAGTTGCTGAATTTAGTACAATATCCACAAAATATAGTTCTAAAAAAATTATAGACGTATCCATAAAAACATTAAAAGTGATCTTGAAATCTCGGAAAATAAAGACATAATGCCAAGTTTTTTACAATAATATTGAAGCTGTTTTTAAGTATGTTATAACACATTACAAAGTTCAATCTGTCTACAACAGAATATTCGACACGAATTGCGTTACGTACTTTATATAATTGTTAAACATATATTTTGTTCATAATAATCGATAGTTGTGATATTTCCGTTACGCCCAATTATTCGTTTGTCATATTCTCATACGCGTGTATGGAAATTATAAGTACTACGAAATTTTATGATAAATCGTAATGATAAAATGTAAGTGTAAGTTGTAGTAGCAATCGAAACAGAATATTAAGAGATAATCACAAGCAAATACTAGTATTAGTACAAAACAATTTTAATAGTTTCCGTTACATTAAAGTTTGTATTAAAAATGAATAAAACTCTCTACTGAAGAAAAAACGTAAAAAAGAGCCGGTAAGAGTAAGGTAAGTATAAGTAAGAAGAAGAAGAAATTCATTTTTTCATCTCCCTATTTCTCATTATAAAATTCGAACTGTAGGAAATAAAAGATAATAATCGATACTTGGGTAACATAATATAGGAAACTATCGAGAATAGTAACTATTGATATTTCTCTATCTCTATACAGAAGTTTGAAAATGGGAGTTTCCACTTGGGGCACCGTATATAAAGTAAACCATAGGCAATGGTGGTAGGGGTAAGACTGGTCCGAGGGAAGCGTGGGAAACGAGCGTGACAAACGCACTCGGACGATTCCGTTGGCACTCGGTTATCTCCGTCTCTAGCAGAATTTCAAGGAACTCTCTAGGACTAACGAACCGTCATTTAAAGAAAGCTTCCTCCGCCCCAGCTTTTGTATCCATCATCCATGGTTACGTGTTTCTCCCTAAAGATATAGTTACATACTATTTTGGAAGAATAACAGAGCAATTATGTTTCTAACATATAGTTATATAGTTAGGTTTTACACTCTAAATGTTGCTTTTAACAAATCTTATCTTTTTCTTGTACAAACATTATTCTTTTGGAAACCAATTTCACCCGTTTTTAGATAAAATTCAACAGTTTTTAAATCAAGTTTGTCTACAAAATTATTTTTTTAAGCTTTTATATATGAAATAAGTGAGTCAAATATATGTTTATTGGTAATACATTTTTTTTGTATATGATAGAAAAGCGTACATTAAACATCTAATTAATAGTAGTTACCAATTCATTGTATGTGGAAATCTTAATTATATATGAACATACTTAATCAATTAGTACTTAGATACTATTAAATAAATATTTCATGTACATCTTTGAATTTTGTACAATAAAATATAGAATTTCTTAATAATAAATTATGTTAAATTGAATCTGTTGTGTCTGCAAGCGCACTTTACAGCAGGTAGCTAAGTATGTACATGGACGTACTTATCAAGAATAGACACAATAATGTGCATATATGCGCGTACACTTATACGCATATGATTAATAATAGGCTCAGAGTTCTATTTTAGGAAAATAGCTTTTACTTAAGCAGATAGTATGATGGAACCGTTGTTGAGCAAGTAGCATTTAGTTCCTAATCCCTAGTTCCGGGGTTCTTTAGATATATCATAGATCTAGATAGATATAGCAATGAAAGCAGCGGAACAGGTTAATTCCTCGTTATAGCGCGCGGTTTCCGTCATTTTTAAATATATTATCTAAGAACCTAATCTATATACCTAACCGATAAACACCGTATTAATCCACCCCGTTAATTTAAATACTATACCTATTTTTTCAACTGTAATATGTCTAAGGAAGTCCAAAACCTGGACTTAGAAACTAAATGCAATTTGCTCACCATTTTTCTTGTCAAATACCATTAATCTAGGCAGATAATAAAAACTATTTTCTTGAAATATTTATTTGCTTCCCACAATGCTGCTTTACCATAACCTAAATTATGCACTTCAACGTCTACACGATTGGAACTCTTTTCTCAATGGCATAAGCAGGGGAGAGGAGAAGAAATAGAAACATCTGGGGGCCAAGAGTCGGGATGACGTGACTTTTTCTCGCACGCGTTGGAATCGAATTGATGTCTAGTACAATTGTTCTCGAATGCATTACTTCGATCAGTAGTCTGCAATATAAGCAATTAATTAAGTCGAATTTTGTAGAGAAATTATATCATATATGTACAAGATATATGAACTGTAGCCATTTATAGAAATTTGTTTCCAACGCAAAAATAAAATTGAGGATCTTAAATTACATTCTATCATTGTTAGAATTGCATGTTTTGTTGTATGCAAATACAGTACGATTTATAGAATGTAAAATTTATAAGAATTTATAATCGAATACCAACATGTAATTGCTTTTTACCTAGCGCGTATTATCTCCCTACCCCACATACACACACGCGCGCACATACAAATATGTACCTTAGTTTTAAATTAAATCTCTAAAGGTATTTAACTTCAAGCTAACCATTAATGCAGATCAGTTAATAGCAATTACAGTATGATTAAAAATGGAAACAATTTACCTTAATCTTCCACTAGTGACTAAGAAATGGGAAAAGCATACGCCGATTGAATTTTCTGGATGGAGGAGACAACACATTAAAGAAGAAGCTTATCTTCTTTTACGAAGGAGGGAGCGATAGAATCCAATTGAATGGCTTCATTGTGTGCCACGTATCGACTCGCAGGGTACGTTTCCGACCGATAGAACTTCTTCGATAACCCAGATTTCAGATTCAATAAAATACTGCTCGATGTGTGTGTCCAAAAATAATGTATGCATAATTTAGACCAATTTTGCACTTTGATTAAGTCGTACTTATGAGGAAGTGTTTTTTTCAAATAAGCGTATATATCATTTTTGGAAGTCCATACATACGTCCTCATCCGTGTACGTGCCGCGAATTGCTTCGTAAAACACGAAAAATATAAGTAACATTATCTGAATCGATTATAATTATGCTAACTTTTATTTTTTTATTGCATTATATAAGGAAGTTTCAAAAAATTAATTACACGTGTGCTTGTGTACACACGCGTGGGTCGTGTAGACGCGCGCGCGTTGTCACTAAAAAAACACACTGCCAAATATGTCCATAACACTTTGTTTTACAAAGTAAAAGAAATTGTTAACTATGAAGACAACAATGTAATGATCAACTAAAATAAATTTAATATTTATATGCGGTGAAAGCCTGCATTATAAGAACTCGTGTACACACGAGTTTATTATGTAGAGAGGGGGATTACATATAGATAGCTGACCTCGTCAGTGATGATGGGCGCCTTGTCCATACTGTCGTTGGCCGGACTTGGCGGCGACGTCGGGCTGGCGCTCGGGCTGACGTGACAGCCCTTCGTCAGCTCCTTAGCCGGTCTCTGCGGCGACACCCTTGCGGGAAAGCTCAGCGTCTTCGTCCACTGGGACAGGCCGCGCACCATTTTATCGCCTACTTGTCTGCCTGCCTACCTTCCTAGTCAGCCCCGCTAACCAACATTCACCGAATCTCTCTCACCTCGAGGTTGAGCGACGCGAATGTGATCTTCCCTCCTTTCTCACGGGAAATTCCGATAACGGCTCCCACTTTTATTTATGCATTAAATGCTCATTACGAATCAAATTTCTTACTGGTTATTAATTTTTCTTACTGACTCCTTTAATCAGTCCTCGAATTCTTCAAGATCTTTGTCTTTCTTCTCTTACGGTGTAATTAATTTCGTAAACCGTTCTCAACATCAGCCCCTTTGATTATCAATTCAATTTCAAATTTCGTTCTTTTCCTTTTCTCGTAGTTTTGTAACCGAGTTGCTAACTGTTCTTTCTGACTCCCTTTTTGGAACTAATTAAGAATAGATATTAAGGTTCTCTCACCAGAAGTACCAGTATTTATTAATTGTCAATTCAGTTTCGAAGTTCGTTATTTTTTACTTTTTTGGTTATTCATTTGAGAACTAATGTGATTTATTCAAAAGGAATGGATTTAATTTTTGTTTCCAAAACGATCTTCTTAGTTCCCTTATTCTTTTTTTTAATAATCAATTGTTCAGAATCGAGTTGCTGGCCTGTTGTTACAATAAATGTCAGTAATGTTGAAAATACTGAAACTTCCAACTACAATTTTACCGGAAAATGTCGGACTAAAATATCTCTGCGGATATTGAAGCTCAGGTTCTTCCCAATTGAATTAAGAAAGCATTAGGTTTTTTTTTAATTTATTCCAAGGTCCAAAGCTTTCTTTCGGTCGAATTTTATTGATCGCTTGAATGAATTTCACGTTTTCATCGGTCACAGACAGAAAATTTAACTGTGAAGAAAAAAGCAGCTATTTTTTTCACTGTCTTATCAAAATGTCTTCTGATGTTCGATTAAATTCTTTTTGAGATTAAACAAATAAAACTCCTTATATCACTGCATTCATAAAACTTCCACTTTCATTGAAAGCTTCTACGAGGTCAAATATAATTTCCTGTTTGACTTAAAGATTCCTTCAAATGGTAGAAGATAGCTTATTTGCCGAAATCCAGTTTTTTACTTTCTTCGAATAAAACCCTTTATATCAATCACATCTACTTCGATATCGAACGAAACTTCCCGTTTCGTTAAATTAATCTTCAAGATTGATGAGATGAAACTTCCGGTATCGTTTCAATTTTCTTAAGGATGAGATAAATATTTTCCTTTTGTTAAATTTATCTCCGTCATCAAACAAAACCTCTTGTGTCACTTAAATCACTTTTAAAAACGAACAAAACTGTATGGCCTCGTCTTCCGCGCGATCGAAAAGCATCAAGATTATTTCTTTCGGCGGACGTTCAGAACTCAAAAAGAGTCAAATATTCACGCCACGAGGTGCCGCGAAAGACTGGCATGCCGCTCGCCGTTCGACAGTCGCTGAGCCACACTGGCGGTTGCGATTGGCTGGTGGGCGTGATCTGCGCCACTCAGCGATCTCTGTTCTCGATTTTTTCCTATTACTTGCGTTTCCTCAGGAGCGCCGTGCTTTGACCCTTTCGTGCGAATGCATGTGAGTATATATGGTAGGTAGCTAGATACAAGTCTTTCACAAACAGAAACGCTTAACTTCACTTTTATAATTTCCAAAAATTTTTGTGGCAAATGACTTGATCAATATTCAAATCTTGACATGTAACTGTAGAACTACTAACCACCTTTCGGACATATTTAGAAACACTAAATATATTTAAAAAAAGAAAAACGAGGCTAAAGAAGAAATGTCAATAGATTAACACTTTGTCATCCGTACGTGTAATCAAGATTCTTTTGCATGGCACCGATAGGCACGGAATAAATTTTATCTTCTGTCGCGGTGTTTTTTGTATGGTTTTTACTATAACAGTACAGCAGCCTGAGAATAATTGTTGTTTTGTACAGAATACAAGAGACAGTATCGTTTGGATCATAGCTTTGTACGCAATATCATCGATGCAATCAATATTGAATGACATCGATATTTGATTGCTTCGCCTGCAATATTAATGTGGTGTCAGCAGCATTATTCCGACTATTTTCGCCAGGCACCTAAGCATTATTACTATACGGTATAGTATTAACGTTATTCTTTATATCCTGCAATAAAATTATGGAAGAAACACAGGAAACGATTTTAAGCTGAGTGCTCTGTAAAGAAGAGCCTAATGATTATCGTCTGAATTTATAGTTTACATATGGACTGGACTGGACACTATGTTACATAGAAATTTTAGGTGCAAAATTTTGGACATGTATAGATGCGCACAATAAAATGATTACAAAGTACGTTTATTAATACGTTTTTCATTAGATATTTAAATTATTAATATTAGAATAATATTAATATTGAGAATAATTAGCCAGGAATTTTGTTGTAAAACATGGTTCAAAATATTATTGCAACATAATTGCAATGCTTGAACTCATATCAAATATCTTTTCGGTGCTAATTTTATCAACACCTCTTACCAATTTTTAAGTTTCTGCTTACTGATCTGAATTTTTTGTTAAATTCGTTTATCAACACAAGATGAAATTTATTAAATGTTGTGTAACATATCTGCGTGCGTTCAAGCTCAATGAATTGTTTCCATTAAACATATATCTGCGTCAAGTAGCAACAGAATTGAAAAAATGACTGATCAATCATTTTGATTAGTTTGGTAAATCTAGTAAAATGAATAGTTAACTCAAACTTTGAAGGCTATTGAAAAATAAATTACTTTGAAAACCAATAAGATTAACTCCATATGCTAAAGTAGTGTTGCAATAATGTCATTCAAGGGCTTATAAAAATTGAGGTAATTCATTTCTTCGTGAAATGGTATTTCAAAGTCTTCTTTAATATTATGCATACAGATTTTTTATTGACTTCCTTTACTCTTTTGTCTTGTGCAGTTCAATTTGCAAATAAACGGGTTATATAGTCAATAACTCTTGTTAAACTAGCTTACCCAACATAAAGTAATGTGTAGACATTGGTAGATGTGGTAAATCAGCACAGTAATGCAATCACATACAACATGTAAACGTACGTACGCGCGCGCGCGCGCGAGCGCGTGTGCTGGTCATAATACAATTTGGATCTACATACATATTGCTACATACAACATATATAGCTTATCAGTACTTCTGTGACTAGACTACAGCTATTATTATGATTACTATCACATTTAGATGATACAGGGTTAAATAAATTAGAGAGGATATCGACGGAGGTAGCGGGTGACTGGAAGGAGTGAACACTGCAGTAAAGAGGTGGAGTGGGGGGAAGGTCGAAGAAGGCCGGCTAGATCCCGTCGTGCAAGGAGTCCTCCCTCCCCTCCCCTTAACCTCCTGCCAGCGGCGACGCCGGCGAGCCGCGCTTGGCAACCGCGCGGACAAATTCTTTGTCTTCGAAAAGGCACGCGTCCGCTCTTACGCGGAATTCGTGCGGGTCCTAGCGGTTTCTTAGCTAAGGGGGTTACATGCATGTATATATGTGTGTATATACGTACTTTGAAAGTCGCATGCATGTATGTATTCATGCATGTGTGTATGTGTACACATATCCTGGTAATATTTAATGAGGTCAAAATTGAATAAGTACAAATGTGTAGATCAGCTTGTTAACAGAAAACAACAGAATTTACAATAAGAGTTAAAAGTATAAAATAATGATATTAAAAGCCTCAAAGTATTGTTTCTTTTTTTATATGTGATATATATTTTGAAGTCGGTTATGAACAAATTAAAAATGATAAAATCACCAATCTACGATTGAGTACATGCCTAAGTGTATCGTGTTTCCACTGCACTTCGAAGTGGATTACATTAATTATAAGGACACCAGATACTTGAAATGTATTAGATTGGCATTGATATTTTTAATTTCTTTATACATAAGAGAAGATTTCAGATTTCTATTATTTTGGATTAAAATATTCTACCGTGTACTGTTTCTTATAATCGCGGATAAAATTACAGATTTTTCACATTAAATTCACCCTTTTGCAAATAGAATTCATCCTTTTCCAAAACAAATTCACCCATTTGCAAATGGAATCCCATTTATAAAGAGGTAAATTTGTATTGTAAAAGGTTGAATTCCATTTGCAAACGGGTGCATTTGTTTAGCAAAAGGGGGAATTTAATGTGAAAAACCTGTATTAATCTAGTATTGTTTTCTTTTTTGCATAAGACGAATCGCGTATAAACGACTACTCTGAAAAAACATTATTTATAGTAAACATGTCTTCGGTTTACATTATCAAATTTCGAAAATTGATTTCAAATAGAATGTGAATTTCTATATAAGAGCAAGTTTTTTTCCTGGTTAATATTACTGTATTAATACAACCGTATAATCGAGACAGTTACTACGAAAGCTTTTTACTGGGAAAAGATGTATGTCAGCATTTTGTAAAATATGTAAAATGCAGAATGTGTGAACGGAAACAATATCATCAAAAAAACAAATTAATCAGAGGCTTTATATCGTACTACCATATCGTAGAATAAAATATGCAAAATAATAATGAATTAATGTTTTAATCATGTTGATTTTCTAAAAGTATACATACATATTCGCCTTCTATACACACACATACGCACGCGCGCACTTTATATACAATATGAGTACGTGTACATCCTTCGTGAAATAGTAATCGTCTGAAGAAATAATACAAAGCAACAATAATGACTGTATTAACCTACATGTCCAAACTATTATGCAAAATATTTTAAACCTAAATATTCATGTAAACGCATATAAAAATATTGCTTTTAATACTTACATTCAATAATTTTATAATGACATGTTTACTATAATTAAGATTTCATGAAATGATTGATATAGGTAAATATAAACATATGTTGTGAGTGAATGAAAGATACATACGTTTTTCACATATACTTTATATTATATATATATTTACACATTTTCATACATTATCAACGTTATAAAAGTATTACAAACTACAAAAAACAGTAATATGTGATTATAAGTGTAGTATTTTAATACAAAAGCTATCGTCTTTTTTTTTACAAACACGTCAAATTATATCGAAATAAGATATAATACACTTTTATTATTAAGTAGTTTTGCAACTTTCATGCATATATGATTTTTTATATACTAATATACATATTTATTAGTCTTTTGATTAAATATATTTTTAGTAGATATTGTATCCAGTTTAAATTATTTTCATTAAAGTGGAATTGTCGAACGTGGCTTCATGATGTCCAATTTTTTTCATTAATACTTGCTATGCGTTATTCCAATAGATACATAGAGAAAAGCTAAATTGTTCAACAATAAATAATTGAACCCCAACTCATTGTAGTATTTTTTTAATAATCAAAAGACTGGACAACGCCATGATAATAGAATTCTGTTATATATCTTTATTTATTTGAAGACGATTTTATTTGTCCTTCATTTTCTGTTGTGCTTTTGTATTATATAATAATATACAACTTCATTATTGTATTATTCTTCCGTGTTTTTTTGTAATCGATTCAGAATAATTTTATTAAGGAGAATGTATTTATTGTATTTATCATATTGTTTCGATACGTAAGTCACACGAGATACATAACTTTTATGAACATTTCATATAAGCATAGCAAAAAAATGTTCAATGCATAGAAAATGAATAAATAGCTGTACATTTGCAGGAAAATCTGCGCGCATTCGACCGCAACACGTAAAGCGAGGAGTGGAAATTGGCTTCAGCCAAGGGAAATGCGGAACTGAACTTTCTTTTCACTTCTCCCCATTTTCATTTGCAAGCAACCTGCCGCTAATGTCCACCTATCCTCTTCATGCCTTGCAATTTTTTTTACTTATTTTGAAGATTGAAACTAAATGTACTAAACTGAATACTCGGTAACGAAAACTATATTTGCATTATTAAGGATAAGTGGATGACAAAAAAACGAACATAATAATGTTTGGAAATAAGAGCGGTAAGGTTGATTTTAATAAAGTTAAAATATGTTATAAGGGATAATATTTTAGGTAAAATGTAGGTTTAGTCGAATAAGCATGGTAAGAACGCCCTGAAACCAAATTGAACTTAGTGTAAGTCATACAACGGGGTAAATTCAATGCAGTAGATATTTCTAACAGAGTGATTCCGAGAATAAAAAGTTTATTTGCCCTAATTGTAAATGATATTATTATTGCATATTACAATTTTTTAAATAACGGGAAATGGTAAACGATTCGTGACAAAAAAAATTAACATAAAAATTGTATCGTTATGAAACATTATCCTAAATTGAAAGGACTTATCTCACCATATTCGATATTCCCTGTTCTTAATATGGGGGATTCTATAGTTTTCTTTATTTATAAATAAATAAATAATATATAGTTAGGGGCATGTAAATAATCAAAATAGCATCTAATACGTAGTTTCAAAGCAATTAATGTAAAATTTTGATATGTTCTTCTATTTAAGTTGAATTTATCATCTTAAAAAAAACTCTTCCTCTTATGATACTTTACCTTATGATACCCCTGAAAAATCTAAAAAAAAATCACACAATGATAATTTTAGTAGAACGTCAACATTAAAAATGAAAAAGAATACAAAAATAATATAATTTGATAATTTCAATGCAACATCGGTATTTAAAAATGTTCAGAATTTTACAAAAATCAATTTTACAACCAGAAATTTTGAAAACGTGGTAAATATATATGCCACTGAAAGCGATATTTGTGACTTTATTCATAACTTTTCACTGAGTTGAACAAAAGAAATGACCCTTAAATTATAAATTACATTCTATTCTGTTACGTAACAAAATAGATACATTTATTTAATATTTTGTAGAGAGGTATTTCCCTGAGAGATCTATCGAATGTTATATAGGGTGAGCCATTTAAAAGTTTGTTTTTAAAAACGCTATAAAATGAGTCTACATCAATATTTAAAACAAATTTTTTTTTTTATTGTGAAGGTTGGAGGCTCCGTGCCCGCAAAATATCAGACTGACCAGCTGTTCAAATTTCAAGCAAATCGGTCACACCAGTATTGCCATATCCTATAATTTAAAAACAAACCAGTATGTATAGCCCACTCTATGCATCAAGTTTAATCTGGTCTGGAGACACTTTCACCATGATAATTCGGCTATACTCATTTCCCCATAGATACTTGTGACCGCTACTCTATTTTTCAAGATATTCCTAAAAATTCATTATATAACACATAAAAATACGACAGTTATTTAATATTTTATAGCGCATTATTATTTATTAATTGGGAATATAAGCTATATTGTATTTCACTTCTACAGGACAATTTTCAATGAATTATGAAATGAATTGTGTTGTTAAAGTTACGGCATATATTTAAAAATTTGTATTATGCTATTGTGTAACATAGAATCTTTTTGCAATACTGGCACAGAGAAGTTTTGTCATTTACCAAAGTCTGGAATAGCTGCATTAATTGTAATTTTTAATCTGTAATTATCTTTATGTGTAAAAACTGAATTATAAAACATTTAAAGATATTGCATGGTGAAATTCTTAGAACAATCCAAAACTTAACCCATATTAAACAAAAACGTGCAGACTATTTTTTTTATGAACGTCTTGAAAACATATTCGAAAATTATTGAAGCTGGTGAGCTGTGCCCTTTTCCACATAAATACTGAAAGAAATCAGAAAAAAAAATTTGTGTGGCCTGAGATCACCGACAGCTGGGCAAGGAAAATTCCAGGACTCAAAATTGGTTTTTACCATGAGGAGAATGTGGTGCCTGGTCGAGAGCAGGAGTACAAGAGAAGTGGGTTTGGGGGGGAGGGGTGCAAAGCAGAAACAGATTGACGGTGGAAGGGAAGGAGGATTATTGCAGCTGCTCTGACAGCTGCAAACCTCCTGATGGTTCCTCCAGGTGCGCCGCGAAGGTTCTCTCTTTTGTCCACCAACGAATCGAACCTTGTCTTTCCCTTTTTTCCGTAGGTCCTGCTTTCTTTTGTATGTATTCGGTGCAGGTAAATAGTTATTTCGTAAATATAACATTTGACTAGGCAAACAGCTTTAATAACATATTTCTAATTTACCAGAATAATAATAACTGACCCTGTAGATAATATCCGTCTGAATTATTTTAGGCACGTATATCTGTATTAAAAAGCAACAATACTATATTATGAATTTCAGTGTTAAATTAAATAATTTTAAACGACAATAATGTATTCACGAGTAAAAAGTATAAATTTAACACGAAACGCAAACGCATGTAAAGATATCAAAAGTAATATGCACGCACATAACTTCACATAATAATATTATATTAAAAACAAAATTCTGTTAACTCTCAAAATGGTCTAAGTCATTTTAAGTTTTAAAAATCACATTTCGTTATAAGCTACACAAAATTTAAGTTATAAGAGCGTTTTAAAAAAATTGTACTCTGTAGCATAAAAATATATTTTAATATGTTCAAACACAGACCTTTAAATATTTTGAAACAAAAAGTATGTGACAGCCCAACTTCAAAACTCGGAAAGAAATGCATTGTCACAAAACTTTTTATAATCTTCTTATAATTCTCTTCGGATCATGTAATCGAAGATAAAAGAAATTTCAATTTCGACACATCTTCCAATCAAATTAAAAAATGAATATGCAACATTTATATTACCTTTTATTGTTATCCATTTTTCTAACTCATTTATAGTCACGTCTGATAGCTGAGGTTTTTAATTTTCTACATCTGTGGATTCTTTTGAAAACCCAGCATGTTCGAATAAATTTTTAATTATCGTTTTAAATACTTGATTCAACGACATGTCAATGGAATGTAAAGCAGTGACAAATTTGTTTTTTTTTTATTATTTTATTTACATTGATAGATTGCTCATTTTTTTTCCTAATAATAAACTCTTGATGCCCTTGTTTTATCTCGATTGCACGGCTGTATCAGAAAATCAGTGTATGGAAGTATATTCGTTGTACCTCATCATCGCTCCTCTCTTATGGAGGGTGTTTTCCTCCCTCTGGTTTGAAATGTGGAAGGGAGGAAATGGAAACATGACGAGCAACGTAAGGGGGTGGGGTGCAGGAGGAAAGGGCAGCAGCTGCCACGCAGAGAGCCGCAGCTGCACGATGATCATCTTTCACGCCCGCGTCTTTATCGGCCGGTTCGGCAGCCTTCTGCCGAATTGAACGTGTTGCAAGATTTTGTCCGATCTCGACGATACTTTATATTGTACATATATATCTGTATCTGTACGTTGACAAACATTTTTGCTAAAGTGCAAAATATTTTAGGCTCTGCATGGCAAGAGGTAAACTCAAATATATTGTATACGAAGCCTATATATAAATTTATTAAAGAAAATATAACTTATTAATATTAAAGGGAGCTTTGAAAAATTAGGGAGAGCTAAAGTGGCCTAATGGGTAAACGGTGAGAGTTTCTATATAAGATCGAGTTTCAAAGAAAGAGTTCTAATCCGGCACGCAATCACTGCTCATGAATTCTAGTGGTTTAGAATTCACTGTAAGCAGTAGTTTCTAACGGTGGCGAAAATTAATTTAAAAAAGAAGAATAAATCCAAGCTTTGACACAAATAAATAAAATTTATTCTTTGTAGGCATTACGAAAGAATATCTAGGTTGTGATTTATCAGCCCTTGATATATGCATCGAAGAATAACTAAAGCACTAATACAATTTTCAAGAGCTTTAGAGTTCTAAGTAATAATTTCTAAATATTAATATTGTCGTAAAGAACCGAATAAAACGAAATATTATACTACAGACTAACGTATTTACAAGTTGTAACAAAATTAAGTTACGATGAATTACTTACATATTGTATATGATACACATATATATGTATGCACAATTTTTTTTAAGGTATGATATTCAATAGAAATTTTTTTTGTTACCTTTTTCTGATTTAACATGATTTATGAATACGTTCGTACATGCCGCACACAGGTATGAAAATCATGAAAGAAGAATATTAAAATTTTGCTAAATAAACAGATGTACATTTGCGATGAGGAGTAATTGTTTAATACTCTTCTCGGTAGATATTTATTGAATTTCTTTATTTCTTTCATTCTTATGTTGGAAAATACGTTGGTATATATTATTGACGATGCGATGTTTTAACCTCTTTGCGAGGTCAAAAATTGCAAATCAACGTTGCGTATCAAGCAATAAGACAAAGTTAATGACAAAATTATGTTTGGAGGTACGGCTGTAATGACTAGGACTTACTCTTTATAGAATGATTTGATGTGTAGATGTCTTATTTGTACCTGTTACTACCTGTCAATACGCAATCTTGTAGAGAAAAGATGTGCAGTATCGTGGTTGTTGTGAAAAAATTTCGAATTCCTGATTGTTCCTATTATTCCTTTTACGCTTGAAGTATTGATATTCGCTTCCTGTAACTTCGTGCATTCGTACTGGATTGTGATTTTATTAACTTGAATATTCTCTTGTTTGCGTATGCAAATTGTTTAACAACGAAACCCTTTTCACTTTACATAAATGCAAATAAATAAAGGGCCGTATCCTTAACCACAAGAACAGTGTTGGTTAAAAATAAAAAATTAAAAAGCGATAGAAGACCTCTGCTGTTACAACTTTTGGTTAGTACTGAAATACCATGGATATTTCTGACATTTATGTGTAAGGCGCAGGCGATACAAGTGTTGCTTGTTATATATGTAACAACGATAACGGTTTGACGGTAATTCTATGTCAATTTGGACGGATCGGTCATTTGCGAAAGTAAGTGGTGTAATAATTAAAAAGCTTCTGTTTAACTAATTCATATTTGTGCATTATTGCTTATGATTGCGTGTTTTTAATTCAACTTAAAAGAGGACTGTAAAAATTGCTGATGTGATTGGAGTCTGTTTGCAAATGAATGGTATTGCTATTGAGTTTAATGTAGGAAATTTTACTAATTAATCTTCTATTATATTTAGTCACAATATCCAGAAGTTTTCTATTGTTGAAGTGAAACTTATGATTTATATATAGATTATGTTCCTATTACAGCTAACTTATTGGTATTTTAACTGATAATTATTCTAGAGTACCGTTTAATTTGTGTTGTGAGTAATGACTTAGTCTGTCCAATGTATATATTATTACAATCCATAGACTCGACTTGATGAGCCGCATTAGTATATATTTGGTTCCAGTTTGTTTTTACTCGTTTTGGTGAATTTATCTAATTTGCTGTATGTTATATATACAAACTTAAAATTTGATTTATTTTATGAAAATTCTAGTTTATCAGCCGGTGTTAGTGCATATGGTAAAACAAAATGCCTTTTTTCATCTACAGGTGGTATACCATTAATATAGTTACTGTTTGAATTATAATCTTTTTTCAGTTTATCTAAAGTGACTGTTATAATTAATGTTGGTGAAAAATTGTTAGTTATTAAGATATTTTTCACAGATTTTTTTTGTACATAATATTCTATTTTCATAACTGTTAGTGCCATATCAACAAGATTGAGTAAAATGTCTTTTTTATGATTTCTGTGATGTGCTGATTTATAGTTAAGATACTTAAACGAGTTTTTCTTTTGGTAGTATTTTATGAAGAGTCATTGATCATTGTTTCTAATGATTAACATATCTAAAGTGCTTACATTATTATTGACTTTCAAGGTGTCAAGTTCGATGGTGAATTGCAAGCCTTGGTTTCCTTTATTCAATACTTTGAAGAAGCATTGGATGTCATATAGATAAAGTAACATTAAAGTATTATATACGTATTTAAAGTATTAGATCATTACATAAATTCTTGGGGAATTTAAAAACCAAATGCAATATTATTAATTTTTTATATTGTATATTTATATTTTTTATTTTTAAATAAATTTTTAATAATCGATTATGTAGACACTATTCTTCTGTACAACTGTTTTGTAGCAATATACAAGCTTCCCGATAATGTTTTTGAAAAAAGAGTACTTATACCATTCTGTAAAGTTCGGGACAGATAAAAAACAATAGACACAAGATCTAGAGAATATGTTGGCTGGTGCAGAATATTCTATTGCAACTCTTGTAGTTTCTGCAGCAATCTTGGCCGACGTTTATCGCCTAGCATTTTTGTGGTAGAAAATGTCGCCCTTTTCATTGACCAAAACTGAATGTTTTTCTTGCACATCAACATTGAATCTAGTGCGTTGCTCACATTACTTGTCCGCCAGAATTGTTTTGTCGCATCGTAGTACGTAGAAGTGAATAACTCCCCTGCACTCTCATGAAATGTTAGATGCAAGTTTTTTTTTATTACGCGCGATTAAACAAATGGTCACATTTATGTGGTTCAGCTTATTTCTTTCAATCAAGGAATGCAGCATTCATGTATCCAACTTGGAAATGTGTCCAAGATGTTTGAAATGGCGACACGTGCTCAAATTATATATGTTCGTGCGCTTAGTAATATTCCCTGTTATAATCCTTGGGTTCCCTCCCACTAAGTCTTCGTTAATATCAGAAGACCGTCCAGAGCGATGGTGATCTTACGAGATGAAATTACTATTTAGAAATTTACTACACCATTGTTTAACTATCTGAACTGCAGAAGCACAGCCCAAATAAACATTCTCAAAACTTGTATTTCATTACATTTCCGCAAATATACAATTCTCTATTTTGAAAAATGTCTCTGACACACAACTCGATTTATCTCAATAATGTCTGACATTAAGGTCAAACATAAAAGTATTATTTATTTAGTGCTAGTAATATCACACAACAAGAACAATGAAGGACCGCCATGCTGTGAAATTTGCGGTATCTGCGAAAATCGAGCACACCCTTATGTAATTATCTAATAAATCATCGACTATCTTGTTAATGGTTCACCAATAATATTATTATTTTACAGTTCATATTACAGACATGTAGGTCATAGTTTTTTTCACTTCTTCCCCGGTCCGTTAGGTCATGTAATGTTATTCATATATGTAATTATGTAATTCGAGAGTCATATATATAATTATTAGTTTGCACATAATAGGTAGGATTATCACTTTTACATATATTATTATACTTTTCAAGTGCTGATACGTTATATCTTTTAAGAAAAAGAAAAATCGATGATACACACCCTTTCTTTTCGTTTATTTCTGGTTACTCTTTGACTACCGAATTAACCAATGTAAAAAATTTGGTAACATTTATACGCTTTCATCATTGTAAAGTTTCAGCTACGTAATCGCTTAGTATCATTGCTGCTTTCATCTAGACATCTTAACCAACATAATTCCGATAGACGCAGAATAATAATATTCTAAAATAAAATTTGATATTCACGGTTTCATTAAGACACTTAAACTCATGCTATCCGAGTTTGAATACCGGCCATCATCCCTGGTTTTTTCTATGTGATATGTATACTGTAGATCTGCTGGTTCGGAATCTATCTCAAAAACAATAAGTTCTAAACCAAATGATTCCTCGGTGCCCAAATTCGTGATGGGTGCGGACAATAGTTTAAGAAATAACTCCTACAGCTATGTTTGTAACTAATTCTTCAGGTACCTATCCATCCAAGGATACAGGCGAATAGAGGAAAACAAAAAAAATGAAAGCAGTAAGGAATAACATTCGTACTTCGTATAAAATCTCAATAATATATACATATATACGTACGTATTAATATACACGTGAATGTCGGTTTTGATACCGTGGGTAGATCAATATCAAAGGAGAACATGTATTGCGGTTATAAATTTAAGTTAGTCGAGGGGAAAGAAATACATTTAAGGGAGAGAGTAAGGCGATGAGGATAATAAGATAAGTAGGGGATATAGGGAAAGGAGGTTTGAGAAAAATTGAAGGAGGAGTATGAAAATATTTCACTGACAGGTAGGGACAGTATTCGAGTATGGGGCGGAAATAAGGGGATAAAATGAATAAGGAAGAACAGGGAGAGCGTGGGAAAATTATATCAAGTACCTTTGAGTTGACGGGCAGGAGTGGAGGAGAGAACACCAGGATATACCAGTATAAATTTTTCGTGGTCTAATCAGCATTAAATTTTCCCCCACTTTGCTGCGTGCGTCTATTTTGACCACTAGATACATGGCAGCATTATAAAAATATTTATAAATGTAAGGTTTAAAATAAGATTTGTAATTAAATTAATAAATGAAAGAATTAGGTGGATTTAAAAATACTTTTAAAAAAAGTCCTAAAAAAAGCGAGATACATAATTAAGGAAGAAAAAAGACATTAGATAAGAATAAAAATAATAGAAAAGCGATGGTGTATGAAGACAGATTGGATAAAGGAGAAAGAAACGAATAGACAAGGAATACTGGAAGAAATTAAGAAAGGGACAGGACAAATGGATCAAAATGAGAGCGAGAGAGAAAGAGGTTCTACAATGAAAGACGAGTATCGGCGGAATGGATTAAAGGCACCAGGGAAGGGGGATTAGTGTTAAGAAGGAAAATGGGAAGAAGAGATAGAGATGTACATTAGCATGAAAGGTATGAAAAACTAAAGAAATCGGGTTGGAAGAAGTCCTCAAAGACGGTAGGCAGATTGGGGCTGCCAAGGTACCTAAAGTGGTGAGAAAAAGAGGAACGGATGTAGACAGGAATAGGAAACGTGGTAGTATATAATGGTGATATTTGTACCGGATTATCTGCACTAGGAATAGGAAACGTGGTAGTATATACGTTGATGTTTGTACCGGATTATCTGCACTAGTATTTTAACTAAAGATACACCGGTGCAACACGGTCAATAAGTAATCCAAAGTTTGAACAACAAAATGACAAGGTTTATTGAAAATGATGACGGCCAGTACTTCTGCTTACACTGCTAATTCCATTCTCTGTTTAAGCGCATACTGCGAATGGTTTTATACTAAGGTTTTCAGATACGAAGGAGTAAGAATATTATACAAAGCCGCTGGAAGGGGGATGCTCTTTTCAGAACCGTCCAATTTCTCATCTCCACAAAGAATGGGAATCTTAAGTATTAAATTTTATGATTTTCTGGGTCTAATTAGGTCCAGGATGACTCATTATCAAAAAGGGAAAGGGAGTCCCGTTTTGTTAGGTACAAAGGATCGGAAATAAGAATTAGTGTGAATCGGAGAGACCTACAGTAATATAGCGCATAGAGACGCGAACTTCCACGCAGGAGAGGCGGGTTAGAATCTGGCTTAACAACTCCGATTTTTCAATGCAATGTGTACAATTGTAGCTTTGGTAGTACGGAACTCACCTTAAGCAGTAGAGTTTATGCCAAATGACCTTAGCAGCAACGAATTAAGGAAAAAAAAAACTTTGGGAGAACATTTTAAGGGCTAGAAGTGCACAACAAAGCACATGAGGGAGAAGGAACGAGAGAGTAGAGACGAGATAGTATTGCAAAAAGGGCATGAGGCGGGCAGACAAACAATGAAATGGGTATGAAAGGGGTGGCGAGAGGAAAGATAAACCAAGTTTTAAATACAAATTATCAATGAATATACTATTGGGTCTTGGAAAAAGTTCGTGGCGGTTTTCCCGATAGACTGTATAAATTGCAAATAACTCGGAATACACAGATTGTTCAGACTACACAAAAAATAGTTAAACATTGGCGTTAATAATGGAGCATATTTGGTTTAAGTAAATTCATTTTCACACTATAAGAAAACTAGTTGAATTTTACTAAATGAACATATATACAACTTTGAAGTTATAATGACGTAGAATATCTGCATTCGCGTATATGAAAGATTACAAAAAAGACACTCTCTTCTCTGATTTCCAATATACTACGTGCAGGTTAATTTTCAACATGATTGAAAAATTCTAAATAATTATAAAATATTTATTGTTATTCTAATTATCATAAAAATTACACTATCCAAAAAAGTTTCATCCTTGTTTCTTTTTTTTTTTTTTTTTTTTAATGAAAGTTACATTTCAATATGTTTGTTCCTTTATATATATTTTTTACGCGCTTGTTATCTACTATTCGAAAATTACAGCTCAAAATATCTTTTCTATCAAATATAATCGATATAAATCATTTTGATATGAGCGTATTATTTAGTGATGTCACGGACTATCGCGCCGCTGTCACCAGAATTATATTACGGACTATCCGCGACTGTCGAATTTATGTCGCGGTTTCGCGTCTTCTCGATTTATTTATCGAGATTTTAGGTTAAAGATAATTATGGTTTCGGGTCAAGCGTGTCTACGCGACACTCCCCTGGGATGAGGCAGATTAATTAACACGTTGGGCGAATTTTGGAGGTTGAAGAAGAATATCAACGAAATCTTCTTCCGCAATAAAGGCTTTTATTGTTTTCTCTAGTTTACTATAAAAATATCTGGTCTTGGAAATTTGTCCAGCACGCGTTTTTCGTTTGAGACGTTTACTCATCAAACTGACTAAATATTTGGGGGCCGCCGATGCGCAAGCGAATGCACCTCAGGTTTTCCGAAAACGTTCAGGTCGGGACGTACAAGAGACTTGTCGGGATTTCCTAGGTGTAACGAATGCACTTGGGATCCTCCGGCTAACCCTTGTTACAAAACAGTTACTTAGAAAATCAGATCTCCAGGGTTTTCGATGCGCAAGTGAATGCGCCTCAGATTGCTCCTAGGTGTAACGAATGCACTTGGGATCCTCCGGCTAACCCTTGTTACAAAACAGTTACTTAGAAAATCAGATTCTCCAGGGTTTTCGATGCGCAAGTGAATGCGCCTCAGATTGCCCGGGATTGTCTGACATTCCAGGTCCTTTCGATATTCAAAAGGTATCGATGCGCAATTTAATGCGCCTCAGATAACTCAAGGATATCTTAGGTTTCGGTGCCCTCGAGGTTCGTTAGGTAGACTTCCAAGTTAAACTGAATTTTAACGGAAATAAATATACAAATGTATCTTACTAGTTAAAACTTAAGCGCAGGGAGATCGAGACTGTCGCGAACGTTACTGTCGCGTCTAACCGCAGAGAAAACTCGTATAGTAGTCGACGACGTCTGTGTGCGCTCCCCAAAAACTCCCTTATATGACCGGGAATCCCTTCCCTGGGGCTACCCCCTCTCTAGCCAGAGAAATTGTTTAACGCGGACATTTTGTAAGTTGTTAGTTGAGGATTTGTCGCGCCATTTGTTTATCGAAGACGTTCGACGGCTGCCCGTTATCTACAGACAAGGGTATTTGGCACGTAGGACTCCGGTGGCCCATAGCTATGGTTCACCGGCTAGGCTTTGTTCCTTAATCCTTTGCAAAGTATCTATTGTTAGGTTATTCTGGGCCCGTCGAACGTTCTCGCGCGTTCTCTGGCTGTTTCGTTTCTTTTTTCGCTTGGTCTCTTTCCTCCTTCGATAAGCATAGGGCCGGTGTACGTCACAGTGATAATTTACGCACACATATGCGCGGGTGTGTGCACGCACATGTATCTTGCAGAGCATACCTATAGCACTACTAATATGTTGAAGAATTTTGGAACTTTATGTAATAGTTTTTTAATGGTAATAATGTCACGCTTAACATCACGGTGACACAGCGTTTAAAAATATGTAATGTAGAAAAAGTAAAAATAACATTTATTTAAAATGAAAAATATCAATAAACGAAATATTTGACCGATGCATATTTATAGCATCAACGTATTTATAAGTCATAACACTTTCAAGATTGCTGCATTAATTTCATTCCCCGATTCAATAATAGCTGTGTTTAGCTCCTGGATGTTTAAATATTGTCAACTGTATATATTTATTGTATATACGTAATTTTGGATGAGATATTTACCGAGTGAGCACGGATACTATTTCAATCAATCGATGTTAAACGTCTCAAAACATATTGTGGTTTTTCCAGTTTTATAATTCGGAGTATTGTCTTGTTGATAACTTCACGTAAGTTTATGATTACCCGGAACGAAGGGTAGTGAATGGTTTTCTTATATTTTCCATAATTGGTATAGTCTGCAATTTCACGAATTATCATTTCTTATTTCCTATACATTCAAAATACACCTTACTTCTTCTTATTAAGGTAGTGTCGGTGTATCATTGCATAAATGAACCAAAAATGTTTGTGCTCGCTAAAAATGTTACAACAACCTTTGAAGCGGGTTAAGAATACAGTTAGTGCTATTATTATGCACCGATCCCAAAATTATTTCTGCTTACATTTCTAGATATACGTAAGAAATTTTTATGATTTTGATCTAAAATGCAATATTTACAATGCTCTTTTACGGCATATGACTAATTTCCTGATATGATTTTCTCAATCTTTAAAACCATTGAAAATGACAGCACTATTATAATTATCTCTGTAGTGTGTGTTGCGTACCTATGTGTGCGTGTGTATTTGTTTTTTTTTAATTCAATTTTGGCACCGATTTCTAAGGTCATTTAGCCTAGGATCTATTGTTTAAGCTGGCTTCCGAATCACCAGGACTACAGTATACATATCACATGGATAAACCATAGGTGACAGGACGAGATTCGAACCCAAGTCTCCCTCGTGGAAGTCCTCGTGCTTTTATGTACTACACTACCGTAGTTCTTTGTATACACTGAGTCATTAATTTGTTCTGAGACCCCTAAAGAAGTGCAAGGAGAAGCTGGAATATGATCGTAGAGGTGCCAGGTGGCAGGGACCGGCTGGACCTGGTTTATCGACATGCGCGCGATTTACGAACTCCGCAGAAACTTATTATCATGGTTCGTATAATACATATTGATATATTTAGTTGCATTGTTAATAGAAACAGGCGAATATAAAATTACGGAACCTAATATAAGTTATTGCTAGTATAAGGAGGTAGAAAAGCAGGGTGTTAGTTTTAAAAATTGGAAAAATGTCCTGCAAGAAGAAATTTTTGCATTTGAGTTGTTTCGTATGTTTTCCTAATGTCAGTTGTTTCGCCAGTTGTTCAAACACAAAATAGTTCATATAGTACAGTCATATATATATTACAAGATTGGTTTGCACAACACCCAGCAGAAGAACTTCTTGATTTGTCAGTTAAATCCCCGGTTCTTTCCCTCGGTATTAGGAATCAGTGAAATGCTGGCTATGAGAGAAATAGAGCACTACTAATAGCTCATGTTAAGAATGAATGGGAAAACTGGGGGAAACGGCTAAAACTTTTTTTTACACCTAAGTGAATCAATTGATCGTATATTACATCAGGTAATTACTCGATGGTGGACCAATTATTGATCCCCCTTTTCCAGAACATGAACGCACATTTTTCCAGAGTTATGAAACGGTTTTTGTCAGAACTACTATTTATTTTACATTTGAACAATCGGTCGATTAATTAATTTTACGAAGTCATGTGAAACAACTCAGATGCAAAAGTTTTTTTCTTGAAGTACATTTTTTCAATTTTTAAAACTAACACCTTCCTTTTCCATCTACTTATACTTGGAATAATTCATATTTGGTTTCGTGATATTATATTCACCTATTTTTTATAAACAATGCAACTAAATATATCGATATGTATTATACCAACCATGATTATAAATTTCCGCGCCGTTTGTAAATCGCGCGAATGACGATCGTAGAGCTGATAATTCAGGTCCGGCCGATCTCTGACGCTTAGCACCTCTACAGACGTATTCTAGCTTCTTCTTGCTCTCTTTCAGGGGTCAGAAGCAAATTAATGATTCCGAGTGTAGTTAGATGTCAAAAAATTAAAAAGTTGACGTGCGCGCTTTCTAGCCTGGTTATATTATTCTTCTGTCATGAGTCTGATTACATAAAGCTTCTGAGTTTCTCTATATGAAGCCCCTGAATTCAATTGGAAATTTGCTCGTGATTCTTGCACACTCTTAAATCCACTTTAATTATTAGGGGATGTAACAAAATGTTAGAATTTTTACGCAATCAGTATTTTATAACGTGGGGCACGAAATCTCATAAGATTTTAAATCAATATACTCATTCTATGTATTCTGTGATTTTGTTCAAGAAACTGACTTACCGATGGAGTTGTTCGGATGTCATCCTAGAGTGGTGTAATCAGCTGTGATCATAAAACACAAAGAATGTCACTTTTTACACTTATCACGTTTAACACACAAATTTCTTTTCGTCTTTTTTGATTTTCCTGATCCTTTGCTTTTTTTTCTAAAAAAATCTTTTTTTCTATTACGATGAGTGTTTATCTACGAATAAATCGTTTTCTTTTGAATTAATGATTTTTCGTAGAAATAAATCCTTTTTTTAGCAGTTAAATCATTTTTTCGACAATCAAATAATTTTGATCACGAACAAATCTCTGCCTTTTTTTTGGGTCTAGACGATTGGAAAATAGAATAAATGATTGAAAAATAATTTTAGAGCATCTTATTAGCCGTTCACAAGCCATAGCAATTATCTACATTTCACATTTTTTAAAAATTATAGCACTAAATTACCGGATCAATGCTTAATGTTTTATATCCGAAATAATTTTTCTTAATAATTAGGCTTAACGGCTTTAGATAATAAATGACCTGCTTCGGGAACCTATTTTAATAACATTAATTAGTTTTAACAAATTTCCAATTAATAATAATTAGAGAATTTCGCAGGAGCGGCTCAGTAGTTCAGAGGTAGAGCAGTCGTGCGGCAAACGAAATATCCCGAGTTTAAGTCCCGGTCCAGTTACACCGGTGTTCGAATTTTCTAAACCTTTTCTCTTTATACGGCTTAATTCACCACCTTTCTCTAAACCATTTTCAATTTTATTTCATGATTTAGTAACTCTTTAATTATTGAGCTATATAACAGCGGCCAAAATGATTTTATTCCACACGAAACGTTAATTTGGTCGATGGAATTCTAATGCCACTAGAGCAAACGGAGAAATAATAATCTAAAAGTCTGCGAATAAGAATGCAACAAAGACCACAATTCATGTACTGTTAAACTGACAACGAGCGAGTGAGGTTAGAAGTGCGATACTCAATAATCTGTATTTAAAAAAAATTGTTCTAATTAAGCAATTTAAATGCTCATAAGAATTTAGATAATTCATATTTTTATGCAACTTTCTTTCTACTTTAAAAGCGATTTTAATAAAGAATGTACAGTATATTTTAATTGAAGTGAAGGACGCTGTTATTTCCTGAACTATTTATTATTGAAAATAATATCTCAAGTAAGATTTACATTGCTTCGAAGAGAATACCTTGTGATAGACACAAATATAATTTAGGTAAACAGAACAAAATACATTTCATTTGAAATATTTTTTCCAATAAAAAATAATTTAGAAGATAATTGTACGGTTTACTTTAAATGGGGCATCTTGTTTAGCATTTCAAGGTTAATTTTTTATACTTCTTATTTTATAAAGTTAATCGATTTGGCAAATGAGCAGCTCACATATAGAATACTATATAACTGGTTGTATAATCGAGTAGGGCAAGAAAATATACGATAGAATTTCTTCATTCAAGATTTTGTTTGTGAAAAAATGAAGCTGAAAGATGTGCATAATACACGTGCTACAAATACTCCGTAGGACCCCATATAACGCAGAATATATATTCGACGTTAATACGAATTTTGTGTTATACGGAAAGCAGAATGCAATAACATAAAAGTAAATAAGGCAGGTTCTATTAATGTAACAGAAAACTATATGTATTTTATTTTATCTCTAAAGAAGAAAAGACTAAAGTTTTTACGTTCCGAAACGTCGTTTTTGAAATTGTTGAATCATCCTCTCCCACCTGTATGTCGACACTTGTACCGTTCCTTTTAGAAAAGTTTTCAATTTCTTTTAAATGTCTGCAAATATTGTTTGTTTTTTGCGCTAATAATTAATTATTCAAAAAAATTTATTTTCTCTTGAAATGTTTTTACATATAATAGAACAAGTTTGTTTGTTTTTAGTAATAATATTTTATGCGAATACGCTTTTAAAAAACTTAATCAACTGATTCATAAAAATTTTAACTAACCAAGATTTAAAAAATTTTTTTTAATAATATAAATCTCAATTTTTTTTTTATTACGTGTTTGGAGTCAAGACCGTAAAATATTATTCTTACTTCTGACATCAAGGTTCGCGAGAAAATATACTTTTACTTAAATAATGCATTAATGCTTCTTAATTGAATTAAATTCTTCAAATAACAATTTATTTTGTACTCAAATAATTAGAAAAACAACTGTCCTATTATATGCACTTTACAACCTCCTCTTTATCGCAACAGAGTTAATATAAAACTGTAATTTTTTTAATCAATTAAACATCGCATACTTTTTTATGCGACTCTGCCAGCAATTTTTCATTCTCGTTATACGAATGTAACGATACAATTTTTAGTTCACGTTAAAAGATTATCGCGTTATAGGGAGTCCTGTATACACAATTAAAGATGTTGCTCTGCCGTACGAATAGAATAATAAAACTATATTATCCTCGTGATCACAAAGCCGTTGAGCAGCAAAGTCGACTACGTGCGCGTTTCCAGGTAAAGTCGTAGGTGAAACTGACTGGCCGGCTATTCCCCCGCAGGATACTCAGGCTTTTGCCGGTGCGCAGGTGCCGTCGGACAGGTGAACGTGCCGGAACACCGGAAGTCATGGAGACGACGTATGTCTTACTCTCACTATATCACGGTCTATGTCTGTGTTTACTTGTTGGAACGGGTGAGACGTATATTACTTTTCCATACTGCATGTCACAAGAATACACGTGTACACACGCACGCACACAGTATCCCATATAATATTCCGCATAAAATTATTCCGCAAATCGTAGTTTACTTAAAAAAAAAAAAAAATCTTATGTTTTATATTAGGTAAGTTTTATTTGATTTATTTTTTAAAAACAAGCTATAATTAAGTATACAACTCCCAGTCCTCTTGCTCGGTTAATATAATGTGAAAGATGACGTGGCCTTATCGAGCAGTGTAGTTTTACTGCTCGATAAGACCACGTCATCTATCACAAAGCAAATTGTAGTTTAATAAATGTATGCAAAACAACAAATTGGCCACCTTGTATATTCGGTTGGGCATGCGTATATATAGGAGAAAAGGAGAGGCACTATGAGCATTATACGATTGTTGTGCTGATAGTGGGTGTGGATGAGCGTGAATGATCGTGGAACCTCGGGTGTAGATTCCTCGGGCGCCTCGACCCAGAACTCACCCCCTTTTCTGTCACTTCCTCTAATTCCATTGTGCCCTTTTTTCCACATCGGTCTTTCCCGGGAAAAAAGACAACCTCCTTTTTGATTCTACTTCAATTTCATCTTCCTTATCTTAGTGTTTTTCTTCTAGTCTTTCTTTTTTCCATTATGCAGAGTCAACAAAAAATAATTTCGGTTTTAACCATTACCTTGTTATTTTACAAAATTATCTTATATACTCTGAATATTTATCGTATTATTATAAGCATCGCGTTTACATTAATGTAATGTAGTAAAAAAAGGAACTGGGAAAGAAAAGGGCTAGAAGGGAGGTAATTATACATCTATGTTTAATTGTGTTTTTCTTTGTATGTTATAGATAAATACAAACATACACATATAATCAGTAACATATATGTAAAGATAATGCTCCATGGCTATAGCATACTATATATTATATTTGGTTGTCCCCAAAGTGTCATTCGCTATCTGCTCGCAAGTACTTTATCTGCCAATGTTTATATAAATATAAAACCTAATATGTCACATGTTGTACTATTTATCTTTGAGTGTTCTCTAGCTGAATACATCATTCATTAAAATAATATAAAATACAAAATGTTTTGCATCTATTATTTCCGTATCAAATTTTACGCGCACACGCGTGCACCCAGAAGGAGACATCGCTGTAACACCATCTCCCCTGCCCCAGCGTCCGGTTGGGAACTTGAAACAAGTTCCATTAAGAATAAGGTAGCTAATATTTTGGTTGCATAACATTTTTATATCAACAGAAATAATTAATTATAACCAAATATTTTTCTGCATATATCGGGGCTTTGATCCATGAATTTGTCTTATTGCAAACACTATATAAAGTAGAGTGGATGTAAAATTTAACAACTTAATAATAATTGAAAATTTTCTCAAAGACACTACATTTTTAAGAAATTTAAGTTTATGAAGCTTTTGAAAGATCCAATAATGCTAAAATTCATGAAAAGAAGTTAGCATCCGTTTAGAGTTGTCCAATGATTTACAGTACCTCAATAACAAAAATAAAGCAATTTAATATATTATTGTTGCATGCACGTTATACTGAATTTACGCACCACCATTCAATTTTTCGTAAGATTGTTAGGTATTGAAGGACGTCAATGGAAAAACATGTGTTTGTGCCACGCTTGACAGCAAATGGTGAAGAAGATAAGAATCAATCAGACGTAAGAACTACGTATGCATCATAAATTAATAGATATGGCGGCTACGTAGAATTTGAAATGAGATATCATAATAGGATTCATGCAAATTGATTAATTTAATTATTTGTGTAATAAACTAAATAATAAATTATAATTGATGCTTAATCCCTTAATATAATTTTGCACACTGCAAATGTTATTGATTTTTTTTTTATATGGAATATTAGGCTGTAAAGTTTCATTCTATAATTTGCTTTTGTGTATAATATTTTTGTCATAAAAATCAAATTTGTGTGTATTATTTGTACTAAATATTAATTTGCTTTTGATTGTATCTCTGTATATTGCAATATACAAAATCGTTGCAAAATCGTTATACACATTAACTTTGATGTAAATTTTTGTTTTTCAAGCATAATATTAAAAGATAATACATTTTTTCCCATTTTCTTCGACTGGCAATTAGTTATATTAGGCTGTATAATGTACTTTTATGTTTCTATGAATAATAAAATTAAATATGTCAATGTATTTTGTAACAACCATAATTATATATTTCTGTGCAGTTTGTAAATAGCGCGCGTGTCAATCATAGAGTCTATAAATCTGGAACAATTGGTCCCAGGCGCCTAACACCGTCATAGTCGTATTCCAACTTTTCCTTGCTTCCCTTCAGGGGTCGCGGAACAAATTTTTGATTCCGTGGATACGTTAGGTATATTCTATATAATAGCATCTGACTCGTTTGTGACCTAACCTCAGTAAGCTCGCTCGGTAACAGCTGGTTTTGTTATATTAGGAGAATGAAAGACGAAGTGTTATTTATGGAAAAATACGGCAACAAGGAGGAAAAGATTTTCATAAGATTGAAAGGTAAGGATTTTGAATGAGTTTCACAATTCCAATGGACGATATTTAATATTAGTTAAAATAATCAATTTTTTGTACGTTTTATACGTTAGACGATTTTATAAATTAAACCTTATATGGGGTAAAAATTTGAATAAAATCTCATTTTAGGATATTATAAAATCACAAGATATTATTCCCAAATTTCATGTCTATATAAAGTGAAGATTCAGAGTATATTGTAAAACATATTGTAATAAACTTTTTTTGTACTTTATTCTGTTGTATAATGTTATATATTATCTATGTTTGTAGAATATTATATATTATCAATTGTGCACAACACCTTATGAAATTCTGTGCGACATTATATATGTACATATAGAATATTAATCATAATTTTCTGTGTTTTTAGAATGTATAGAACAATAGGTACATATAGGGTCGATGCAAAAATTTGTATTTACTTTCAATATATGCAATGTATCACCTTCATTGCAGATGAAAAGGGCACTATTCGGTTTTTATTTCACCAGCAGAATTATCAGTTTTGAACATTTTTAGATTGTTAAAAAAATTGTTGAAGATAAGTAATAAAAAAGTTAATTTGCATTATGTAATGCTCTACAAATTTTTTAAACGTATATCAGCTAAGAGTGCTATATAAAATATGTAGAGTGTTTACAAAAACTATGCAGCTGCTATGCAGATTAGTGTTTGACAATATTCAAACAAAGAAATTTTAAACTAGTGGACCAGCCATACTTTTGCCAATTTTCTTTGGCTTCGATGATGTTATGTTTAGTTTGTTGCAAAGTAGTCCTTGAATTTCCATTGAAAAAGTAACAGAGATACTCCATGTCAACAGATCTCATTTTAGTGTCTGAAAAAATTTAGTTACAGATTGAAGCTCAATGTGCGAGTGCTACATTCACTAATTGATACCGAAAAACTGAATCGTGTTTTTACACTGTTTTTATCATTGGGCCAACAAGACAATGAGCCATTTTTTAATTCATGTCATTGGTGACAAAAAATGGGTTTTTTATCAAAATATTTAATGAAAAAGAAGTTGAAAAATAGTAATCAAACATCCAGATCCAATCGTAAAGTCCAAATTACATCCTCAAAAAATGATACTTTCTGTTCAGTGGGATTGCAAAAGGATACTTTGTTTTGGATTTACAGAAATTTTATCACACATTTGAATTAGCTGCGTGACTGCTAAGCAAAAAATATGTTTAGATTGAAGATATGTGTGACAAGATTTATGCTCATTTCATACAATGAATTAGACCTGCATTCCTTTCACTGGTTTTATTCAGATCTGCTAACAATACTTTGCATTCTGTATTCCTCCATGTAAGATTTGTCCAACTATTGTTATCCTTTCTTGTTTCAATTTGTTATACATCTTTTTCCTTTGTATTTTTACTGCTGTCTTTAATTTTAATGCATCAGAATTCTTGATATAGAAAAAATGTTATCAAATGATTTTGGTACTTTAAAGTAATATCTCACAATATTTCATCAAAGTTTTAATTACATATGTGGTATATAATAAGCGAATCTTATTTAATAATTTATTTTAACATAGCACACGCTAAATGAGTTCTAAATTATATTACAATTCTACCTGTTTTTTATTCTAAAGATGGATTAATAGGTGAGAAGCAGCCAAAGGTGACCAAGGCACACTCTTTTCGCCAATGTTTCCTTTCCATTCTGACGGAAGTGTTTCTGCCACAGGGCTTCCCAGACAGTGTTCATCCTGATTACGTTTCCTACCAGATCTGGGATACAGTGCAGGTGCAAATATATACAGGGTGAACTATTTAACACATTAAGTGTGGTATGAGTCTATGAAAACTCACTATTTCCATTTAAGCAGTATCAGTCCCTGGAGATTGAGCTTGCTACGTAGGCAGGGGCAATCTGTGAGTCCAGATCGGTATTATGCAATTCTTATATAGAAATAACGAACTATTTTATCTTTTATAGTATTATTACATTTTATAAGTATTCTGTGTAATTTGTAAATCGCGCGCATGTTGATCGTACAGTTGATAAATTAGATCCAGGTGGTCCTCACTGCGTGGCATCGCTATGCTCATATTCTAACTTCTCTTTGCTCCCTATTAGGGATTATGGCACAAGTTAGTGAGTCCATGTGTACAGTGATTGAACCAAAACATCCTAGTCAAATTGTAAAAGTTTATGTCTTGTTGCCAAAAACATATATCTTCGAGCATTGTTTAATGGAACATAATTCAGTAAAAGTTCTATAATTGACATTCAACATGGATACCATTTGTGTTAATTACACAGCAGGGACACACCATTTCCTAGGTGTGCACCTTCTCTTTGTAGTATGCCATAAAAAAAAAACAGTGAACAAACGCAATCACGATAAACGACCTGGCTAAGGTGAGAGTTACGGCGGTGCAGTGGATAGAGGGTCAGACTGCTATGCGGCAGACCCGGGTTTGAATCCCGCACATCACCTCTGGTTTTTCTATGCGATATGTATACCGCAGCTCTGGTGGTTCGGAACCCACCTTAAACAGTAGGTCCTTGGCCAAATGACCTTAGCAGTCAGTGCTGAAAAATAAATTTAAAAAAAAAAAAGAACTAGCTAAGCCTGAATCAAGGGAAGCAAGACATATAAGCGCCAGTCTAAAAAGTATTGTCTTTTTAATTTAGTTTTTTTTTATCTGAAAATTGTTTTAATATATTGGTAATATTTAGGAAAACAAAATGAGATGTAACACAATATAACTACCATCACATTTACTCATTTAACATCCATTAAATAATGGATTTTATTAACTTTGTAGTTGAATTACGAACATAGCTTTCCTGAAAATTACTTAAAATATCATTATATATTGTCGTATCGGTCGAAGTGTAAGCCACGCTTCTATAATTTTCATTGAATGCATATGGCACGGTGTGTCATTTATGAGGAAGGGGTTTTGATGGATAACGTAAAAGCATAATTGTGCATCTTCGCTTCATATATCGGCGGAGTCTACGTTTGGCAAAAAATCAGTTGCTTCTAGCAAAGGTATAAAATTTTGTACCTACCGAATAAATATTAAATATAGCAGTTTAGATCATTTTATGGAAGAGTTATAATACATTAAAAATACTTTCTTATTATTATTTCAAGTGTGCCAAATACCCATCTTTCTAATGTAATCAGAGCGATGATAAAATAAAATTTGTTATAGAATAAGTGTTAAATAAGTAAATATGATCGTAATAATATTATATTTGGTCCCATTTTGATAAAAAAAATCTCAACAATATGCTAAAAAAAATTTCAGATGAAAAAAAGTTTACCGAAGAAGTTTAGAACTTTCAAACTTCTTAAAGAACTCGCGTCGTGTATCCCATTGTGTGTCACGTCACATGCTTGACTGTCTTCAACAAATTACATAGATGTAAGATAGAAATAGCATAGGTGTAGGAGCAGCATAGTACCATTTATGAGGAGCCCAAGAGTGTCAATTATGGAATATTTGTTGTATTCATTATATTGGGTAATTCTAGCAGCTTCTAGTCAGTCACTCATTTTAATCTAGATAGTTGTCAATGTGTGTATCTGCGTGCGTGCGTGTGTGTGCGTGTATAATACATTTCGACACATTTCGAATTTTGCAAAATAAGTTAGAAAAACGATTTCACTTCACGAAACGTCCCATAAACTTGGTGTCAAATATGCATGACTATTTGACTATAACTATGCATACGCGCGCATGCGTGTGTTTTGTACATCCCATGCTTCTATAATTTGATGCATTTTCTCCGAAACTTGTCATAATTTATTTAAACAGTTTGTGAGCATTCAACAATATTTTAATATGCAAAAAATAATATGGGAATAGAACAGAGCGCGTATAGAGTATTGTTGACAACAAATTTGTCTTGAAATTCCTTTTATTTACACAATTTGAGTTTTGTTACATTCTCCGTTTCTTCGTTTCTTTTTCTACGTGTCGATCGTACCTATCGCTAGCTACACTTGTTTCGCGCACCCCTGTATGTACTGTGTTTTACGCCCGCATTTATAAGTAAAATCTATGCATGAGCCTATAGACGTTGCAGAAGCCGTGCTAAACTATCTTATATGGCACCTATGTATTAACATATTAAAGGATTGCTCACGAGTTTTCTCGTCTTTCGCGTCGCATCTGTTACGGACTGCGCACAAGTGTTCTTGTGTTGCGCGTCTCGTCTGTTACAGATGGATCGCGAAACAACCCGTGTTTTCTATACGCTGTCCTTAAATGTCACCTACTTTGATACATTATATCTATTTTGTGTATTTAAATATTTACATTAATAGTCAATGTATGTTCCTTCATACATAACAAAGTTATAATGATTTTAGAACGTACAAGTACAAAAACGTAAGATCCGTGGCGTATATCTTACAGATTTCTTTGCGGTCCTTCGTATATTAACAGAATCGATCGACGCACATGACTGCTAAATTTGAATACCTACAAACATATGAAAAATTATCAGTGGTACTTTTACAGGCGTTTGCCAGCACAATAATGGGAACCCTGACAACGCACTCCATTATGCAAGGTGTGGGGGTTGGTAAGTCGAGTGCTACACCTTTGGCCGCCGCTGTCACTTGGATACTGAAAGATGGCACTGGAATGGTAGGGCGAATAATCTTTGCTTGGTGGAATGGGTGAGATATTAATTAAATTATCATATTTATGCAGGATTATAGCGCGCGCATGCATTTACACGTTTCCTCATATGACACATTCGCTCACGCACACGCACGCGCGTGTTGAAGCTTATAGATAATTGTTTCCTACATTACAGCTTGTTCAAAAAATGATTTCAAATAAAACTTTGCCTGTTCCGAGAAGGTAATTTCATGTTGGTTCCGTATCTTCTTTAAACGTACTTACGTGCCTTTGAGCTTCTGAAGTGACCATTGTTTTTTTAAACATGACCGTATGTTTTTATTTAAGTGGGCTGTGGCTATTTCGGGCCACAAAACGTACGGAATGGTTTAATCTACAACATTTAGCTATTTACGGTAGTTTAAGATCGTGGAGAGCTATACAGGGTTACTTTGAAATATTTAAAGTAGGCTTACCTAGTGAGGATTTGTAACCACTGTAAAATGCATGTGCGTGTGTGCACGCGCGTTCGTACATGCATGTAGATATATTTATATTATATTAAGTTGGCCCGAAAAGTTTCTTTCGTTTTGTAAAGAAATAATAGACGTATAATATATTTCGTTTTATATTATTTTATTGAATTCAGTATACAACTACAGAACGACTAAGGATGGACTGCAACATTTGACAGATTATGTTTCATGTTTATATAAATAATGCCGGATAAACCTAAAATTATGGAAAACCGTAATTATTTTACACCAGTTTTATTCTACAAATCATATGTCTCTCGCCTTATAAACGTAATGACCCACGGCTCTTAAATAATAATTCTATATTTTTTCTTTTTTAGAAGTTTGTGTCATAAATATGAAAATAATATATACATAACTTCGGTATAACACGGCGTTCTTACAATACCGTGTGCTCTAACACGGTTTGGGAATCAGAAAAATTTACATACAATATGGAACGTGACAAAAGCTTCTATATCAAAACTATATTATTTGCAATTTTTTCTGCAAGCATGCATGTCATATCAGCTTTTCTGCAGAATTTTTCAGTTTCTTTGAATTTCGCAGACACTTTATTTGTGGAGTATTAAGCACATTTAACCTCTTAAGCTGAACTTTTCGCAGAGCTACTTTTCTGTACGGCCGAGTTCGCCGCGAAGTACGCGTAAACGATGCACACTGTAATGAGTGACGGATAATGCTATTCTTTACGCAAATACATTGGAATGAAATTTTTGATGTTTAAATTATAATTTTTCTTAAGGATATCATAAATATACTTTAATGTTAATAATTTCCTTTAATAATTAATAATAAAATTGAGTACGATATGCAATATTTTAAAACTTCTTTTCAAGCTTTTTTTTCGAGCTTATATAACCAACACGCATTCCAGATTGTTAGCTCAAGGAGATGGGAAAAAAATTTCTTATATCATTTGATACTTTTTCGGAGAGAAGGAAAATGACATCCGCGAAAGCCACTAAAGTAGCGCGCCGTTTACAGGGATGGTCTCTGCGAAAGCTGCTAAAGTGGCGCGTCGTTCACAGAGATGGTCTCTGCGAAAGCCACTATAGCGGTGCGTAAGAGGTTAAGAACTGTAGAATTACTACTATCCACGTTAAGTCTTCAACTCAATGTCTCACTCATAGGGTTAATAGAGATGTAGATTTATTCATAACAATTTTGGGTACAAGCTTGGATGACTGGTGCACATTATAATGGTACTTAGCAGTGTTGATGCAAAAAACATTCCTTAATTAATATTAACAGGTAATATTTTTTATGTCATTTTTTTATTAAAGATATTTTTTTAATTATAGGAGAATAACAGTATCTCTTTTTTCTGGGTTCTAATCCTTTTTTTTATACTAATTAGTTTTCTATAACATCGACTCGCATAATATATTTTGAAATACTTTAATAATTGTGTATATGAAAAATCTCTGTAAAAGGCAAAAGTAATGTTGAAAGTTCAATGTATATATACGAAAAACAAACATCAATTTATGGTCAGAATTAAATTTTGAAATGTTTCAAGTTTGACTTCTTTTCAATTGATTTCTCTTCTCTCATTTACCAAAACATAATAGAGAGACAAAAGCATCTTGCATCTTTTTATATACGAGTCATAGTTTTTGATAACATTGACATTGATGGGTATGTGCGCCGCTGCTTTAAACCAGTATACAAGCTTCTGGGGTTCTACAAATTAATTTATATCTACAGTTGGAATCAGCTAAGACAATCGGTGAAAGCAATGCTGGCATAATGGGTCGGATGAAAAAAAACTAACCTCTGTTGACACGTATTTTTGAGCGAAGCATATTATAATGAAATTTTCATAAGAGTTATCTAAAAATACTTTTGTAAATGGCATTTGCCTTGCTCCTACGCCTATGCTATCTATATCGGACCTAGCTAAATGCACGATACGTCACACAATGTGGTATCTGACGGTATTTCTTTGAAAACATTTCACGGCTCAACAATGCATGACACGAAAATACGACTTTTTTAATTTAACTTTTTTTTAGGTAAATTGTATTTTTAGGAAAAAATATACTATTTTTATTATTTTTTAGGTAAAATGTATTCGAGAGAATTTGTCAATAAAAATAAGAAAATCACGATATACTTACGCCTATACTTATTTATCTGATATTTATTTTATCACTTACTTTCCTTTGTTATCGTCTCGGGCACATTAAAAAAACCGGTTATTAGCCACGTTCAATTCTTTACTATGTTACTAATATATTAATATATTAAAGGCGATGCAGACTTATGCTTTTATGTTATTAGTCAAGTAGTGGCGTCGAGCAAATTGTGTCTCCCTACTTATAAGTGTTGGTCAAATCGTGTCTCTCTTTTCGTAACTAGCCCTTAAACCGTGTCTCGTAATTCGTAAGTGACATTCAGGTTGTACCTTTTTTGTCACTATTATCACAGCGCAACTTATGCATTCGGCGGAAACTGTGGTCATCATTATATTGTGTTTGGCTGCATTCTAATCGATAAAATCATACCAATATGATAAAATAAATTTCAGATTAAAACAAAAAAAATATAAAAAGTTTGTGGCAATACTTTTTACGCTGGTTTTTACGTGTCTCTTTTGTCTACCTCGCCTTTGACCTGCCTTTTTTGCTCGGGGTTACCTTTGTACGTTAGTCCTTTTGTTGACCAGAATACAACGAGCTGGAGAACCGTGTCTGCTACTTTGTAAATGACAAAAATCATATTTACGTTTCGGACTCTTAACCCATTAATTGCCAAATTTTTTTCTATTTTTGGCCTGATAATATATATATATATATACACACAAAAATTTATCTAACAGTATTTGTGTAAAATTCCAAAATCCCCAAATGAGAATCGTGACAGCTGATGGGTTAAGGTGATTTACTGTATTCGGCGAACGGTCACGCACATTAATTCGACTGCGTGACGAAGACAGTAAACGAGAGGTGTTGAGATCGAGTGAGATAGCGCGAAGTAAACGGTGTGTTTTAAATCATTGAAGTAAACATAGATATAATTGTAATACGCGGATAGTAAATCATTGTATTCCGTAGATTCCCCATAAGCACAGGGATTCTATTCTTTTGCAATTTGTGACATCAACAGCCTAATTACAGCAAGTGGGGAAGCAGTAAAGGGGGGGATAGGTATGTCCAGTGAGAGATCCCTTTTGCCTGTGCTATCCCATTGTTTTTTTTTAGCTGATTCCAACAGTATTTACATATATATACACATGCAGATATGCGCGCGTGCGTGTTTTTACACTGAGCATCTAGAACAAAGGCACAAAGCGACATTATTTAATAAGTCTCTTCCCCCGCGTATTAGAACTGACTTAGATGGGCAGTGTAAAAAGTGGAGACTATTTGCAGACGTTCTTAACGACGTTGCGATGGGCATCGAATTGCTGATACCGTACTTTCAGGATTATGCCTTGTACGTTCTGTGCGCCTCCACTGCGATGAAATCAGTGGTCGGTGTAGCGGGTGGCGCTACAAGGGCTGCTTTGACCCAACATCAGGTAAATATATATCTCCTGCAGATGATGAACGTTCGATCAGCAGATGATTCAACGTGTAAAAAGTGGAACGTAAAGACTCAAATTTGTTTGCAAATTTTTTTTAGTTTTCGAGAAAATTAGGGTTAAAAATTTACGCTGCGTGTATTCATCTCTGCGCCAACTTTAGGTATCACACTGTTGACTTTTATTTTGGTTACTTGTATTTAGTGTTATAGAGAAAGTACAAGAAAGAGATGGAAGTGGTAGTAGAAAATTACGTTGTAAAAAACGTTCTGCTCTCCTTTTCGTTATAATATATACTATATTAAATAGTAAGGAATGCTATTCTATCTTCATACTCACTGTTTTCTGTGTTTTCTAACCCTAAGTTCCCTGTCGTCTTTATTCGTTCTAAGTCATTTTCTTTCACTTTCCGCTTTTAATTTTTTGTTTGCTTGTTCAGTGTTTTACTACTTTACTTTTTAATACCTATTGTTCGTATATACAGTCTACATGCCACAGTTTGAATCTTACATTAAAAACATAGTTGTGATCTCAATTGTTGGTGTATTATGTATGTTGCCTTATTTTTGATATACGGCAAGGCGGTATATTATGTAAAAAAAATGTTTGTGATTGCTATAGTTTTATTTTTTTACTTACACATCGTTAAAAATATCTTTACCGTTGAATGCATAATCACATACTAACAAGAAGTGGCAATTAAATTTCTCTTATACGATTAGAGTCTCAGAATCATATCTGTACACTCATGATTGGAATAAGTACACATAACGAAAAACCGTTAAATATTCATTAATTGTATCATTATTAACACTGGTTAGGGTAGGGATGAGTACCCCTTTTATTTTTCTTAAGATGTCAAAAAATATTTATGTCAAATTTGTTGAAGATGCATTGTACGATGTGTGTTTAACTTTTTCAGCAAAGTTGTAAAAACATAATTCGTGAGTAAAAATGAGACAAAAAAACATTGTATTTGTAAATGTTTTTTTGACAAAAGTACCACTAGAGAATCAGAAGACAAAAAACATCTTATGAGTTCTAACAAAATAAGCATCATTTACTTTTTATATTATTAAACATCAAATCTGTTGCTCGAAAGCTACGATGGTGTAGTGGATAGGAACGCGGACTTCCACGCGGGAGGCCCCCGGGTTGGACTCCCGTCCATCACTTCTGCTTTTTCCATGTGGTCTGTATACTGTAACTCTAGTGATTCGGAGCCTACCTTAAACAGTAGGGCCTAGGGGAAATGATCTTAGTAATCGGTGCCAAAAATGAATTTAAAAAAGAAATCTGTTGCTCTGTACAAAGTACCATGTACAATAAAAGGTTTAGGAGTTTTTCAGTTAAATGTCGCTCATGTATGATGTAATCAAATGTTTTTTTTTTGTTGTTGACACACATTGTTTACATTCTTTTTACTTTTCAGCTTGGCGATTTGTCATTTGTAACAATCACAGCGTTTTTTTTACATAAAATTTTGGTGTCTGGACGATATTTAAAATACATAATAAAACAGAGTAGTTGCATAACATTTTGGGCTAAAAATGAAATAAAATGTGAGGATATGATAACTATGCTAGACAGATATTGTACTGCGCTAGTTTTACCAAAAACAAATGTTTATTCGTGGTATGAACTCTTTAAAAGTAGACGTGATTTTGTTTTGGATCATCCATGTTTAAGAAGAACGTATCGAAAATGCATATAAACATTGAAAAAATCTGGTCAATATTGGTTGAAAATAGAAAATTAACCGTTAAAAAACATTTCATTAGGATTGGTTCAAAACATTGTACATTGAGAAATAATTCTTGGATTCTTTATCACGATAACGCGGCATTTTATTAATAATTATTAATAATTTTATTAATTGATTATCGGTGAGTTTTTGGTTAAGAACAATACAAATACCATGCAACAACCCTCAAATTTACTTGATATGGCTTCGTGCATTTTTTTCTTGTTGGATTGACTGAAAAAATTACTTTGGCTAACGCGTTTTAATAGTATCAAAACTATAAAACAAAAATTGTGGGCAAAGCTGGCTATAGCAAAGACTGATTTCCAAAAGTACTTTGAAAGCTGGGTCAAACGCTGGTACAGTTGCACTGCGGCTAATAGAGATTACTTTGAAGGTGATAATGAGATTTATGATGAATAATATACTATTTCTTATTTTATAAATAAAGCCTTAAAGTTTGTTGAAGGCACACACGATATTCGCCTATAACTTTTTATAAAGCTATTACAAGTAAACTTCCTATAACAATTTTTTTCTTTTTTTTTTTTTTTGATTTTTGGATTATCTACAATTTTGCTAGTACGGTAGAAACACGGTGTATATATATACATATATAGACAGAGCAAAATTGAGTCAGATGTAAGTGCCTTTGTAGAAAATATGAAATTAATGTCTTATGATGGTGATGTATCTTGTTCAATACATTAAGTAATACTTGTTTCATCGTATTCTTTATATTTTGTCACTTATTTATTTACTTTTTCAATTTAATTTTGCACCGCTTCTAATTTTACAGAATATAATAATTTTAAAAGAATTGATTATATTGTTTAGGCTGTTTATACAGTAAAACAGTATAAAACGACTGTAATTTGCTTGAGTATACTTTCCGCTAAGTTTATACATACTTTTTCATGGAATACAAACCATCGTTCCTCTATACATCATTCCATCATCATTATCGGCGACATCATTCTATTAACGTCGCTTTTTATGAATACCATTTGCGACATTAAAGAGGCGGTATACGTCGTTTCCCATATTTTATTTGAAAACTGTTATAAAACATTGGCAAGATATCGGAAAGCAAAATAAAACCAAGCACTATATAATTACGACCATATTTACTTATTTAACATCCATTGAATAATTGATTTTATTAACCTTTTCGTCGGATTACAAGTATGGATTATATATAACAGACATAAAATTAAATTATAAATTGTTGTACATGTTAAAATGTAAGCCATGCTTCCATAATTTCCGCTCAGTGCATAAAACGCGGTGTAATATTTATGAGAAAAACGACACCGTTTGAATGTCATTTATGAGGAAGGAAACACCATTTGAAGAATAAAATATACAAGCATAAACTGACATTGCCGTTTTACGTGAAGGTCATATAATTTCTATCAAATTATATCACATATCTATCAAATAAAAATTAAATATTGCTGTTCGACAAAATTTACGGAAAGGTTATGATATGTTAAAAATACTTTTTTTATTATTGTTTTAAGTGTGACCAACAACCCATCTTTCTAACATAATTGGGGCGGCGATCAAATAAAATCACTTGTAGAATAAGTATTAAATACGAAAATGTGCTCATAATTATATCGTGTTTGGTCTTATTCCGATCATAAAATTTTCATCAATATATTCAATAAAATTTGAGATAAACAAAAATTAATCTCAGAGAGTCCTATCATTTCGTTAACAACCATTGAACCCTGCTACTGTAAAAGGAATCCCGCCGCGTATCCCATTGTCTGCAACATCAGACGCGTAATTGGCTCCAAGAAAAGTAACATAGGAGTAGGGTGTAAATAACATAGTCATAGGGGCAGTACTGCAACTTACACGAAGAAACTCTAGGTTCAACCTTAATAGAACTTTTATTGTACATCTCGTAATTGTTTTATAAGTTCTGATTTTGAATGAGATTGGTGTTTGGATTTTAGACTGGCAAATCGAAAATTTAAAATGGCTGCAATGCTACAAATTTTTACACATTTTTTACCAATGTGCTCTAAATGGTTATCCGATTAAAACAGCTATTAATTTTCTCAATTAGTATATTTTCTATAATCTTACATAATTTTATATTTTGACATGCATCTTTCTTTGTAGATATAAACTGATTGCAGGCACTGCAGAATAATTTAGCGGATGTGTCCGCAAAAGATGGAAGTCAAGAGACCTGCGTTAATCTAATTGCCTCTTTCTTCGGAATATTCTTGTTGTCCTTCATCCACGACAAGAAGTAAGTAATAATCGTGCATTCAAATTAAGATATATGCTTCATATGTCATACACTTTGTTATGTACTCTTTGTTGTATATAGTAAACAAAAATCATATAATAGTAAAAAAAAAAAATATGTAAATTTCATGGACTCCTTTTATGATCATTATTTCTCATATCAGTGTGCATAGTATTTCTTTTTTTTTACATTTAGTACAAAATTTAGTTTTTTTTACATATGGTGTAATATAATATGTGTAAGAAATACAACACGCACTGAAGTATACACATATATAAAGTGCTTTTATTAAATTTAGAGTATTTCATTATTCATAATGCTGACATTGCAGCTTAGGGCAAATTTCTGGGTTTACGCTATCTTATTCTATTATGTTATTCTACAGGGCAGTCTAGTGTCCTGTTTTACCTTACTCGATATTGTACGTTATGTTTCTATTTTCACAATATTCCATGTGCTAAATTACACACTGTTACATATTATTTCTATTTCAGTTACAACGTTCTATGTACCGACTTTTTTTCTTCTTTTTTCACTCTTATCTGTTGTTTGTTATATATTACTTATTGCATCTTTTCCTTCTCTTCCATTTTCTTTACCTTCATTATTATTACCATTATTGTTATTATTATTATTATCCTTCCTACTGTCGGCGCATTCTAAGAAAAACAGTAAAATAACTATGACTCCAATTAGTTAGATAAAAAGTGCACACTTCTCCTCACACACATTTTCGACTCAATCATATTATGAACTAAGCAGTCACGCACATTAATTCGACTGCACGACAAAAGCAGTGAGGTATTGAGATCGAGTGAAATAGTGCGAAGTAAGAGACGAGTCTGAAAGCATTGACGTAAACATAGTTAGAATTGTGGTACGCGGAAACAGTACATTATGAGGTTTAGCAGATTCCCCATAAGCACGGGAGTGTTACTCCTTTGCAACTGGAGACGTTAACAGACTAAACGTGACAAGTGTAAAAGCATGAAAAATGGGAATAAGCGTGCTCAGCGTAACCTTTGTCCCGTGCTGTGTCATCGGTTTTATTACTATGTGCCAACAGTACTGGCTAAAACAATGGATCGTTCCATCAAACCCTCAAGGAGAGCAAAGCCCAAATGGGAGACCAAGTCTCTAATTTATACTTGTTGACATCACAAGTTACATAGGAATAAGATTTTTGTGCTTACGGGAAGCCTTTAAACTCCACAATTGATTGTTTTTGCGTACCATGATTCTATTTATGTTTATGTCAACGCTTCCAGATTAATCACTTACTTCATGCTATCTCACTCAATCTCAACACTTTGTATTTACTGCTTTTGACATGCAGTCGAATTAATGTGTATGTCAACTCAGGTATTAATATACTTTGATGAAAAATACATATTAGCAATGGTGTGCACTTTGTCCAACCGATTAGATCCTCCTATTCCCCTTATTGCTTTTTCTAATTGATTCTAATCATATATATTTCAGCTGCCTAATGGAACTGTATATAATTCTGGTAGCTATACACCTTTACGCTAATTACATGGCTGTCAGAGCATTGCGTATGAATTCACTAAACGAAGATCGGCTTGCCTTAGTACTGAAGAAGTACTTGCTTAGAGGTACCGTGCCTGATCCGGAGTGGACTAATAAGGAAGAGTCTCTCCTGCTTTTGGGAAAGCCTAGTAAGTGAAAACATGCACGTGCGTGCACGTAGAGCTGTTGATAGGAAGTGCGACTATTTTGAACAATAGTATTTCTTAAAATATAGCTTGTTTAGAGAAATATTTCAGATAAAACACTTTGTTCTTCAGGGCATCGTTTTACAGCAACTGCAATTTTTCTTTAGGTGGTCGTGCTTTTAAGATTTGACAGAGGCCTTGAACAATATGAAATGATCTTAAACTATCTTGAGAGGCCAAAGTGTTATAGGGTAATGTATTTGTTTTGGAGTGTGCCACATGCCTACTTCTATAAAAATATGTTTCCACATTTAAATAATAAAGGAAGGCCATCTTATAATCTCAGAAGCATATCTACCTAGGAAAAATTGTAATGCCATAAGGTATATCTGCTAAAGCATAATATGTTATAGTTTAAACATTTTTTTTAAACTCTAACTTGGAAAACACGTATTTAAAATGGGGCACCTTGATAAAAGAAATTTTTTGTTGATATTCCTGAATTGAGGTCATTTAAATTGTAATGGGAATGTATTGTTATTTTCCATACATGCAATATTTATTTATAACTTTATGATGAAACTTTCCTTGACTAACCTTGTATAATATTTCTTTATTTCTTTTGCTTGTATATTTTGTAGCGTAGTCGTTAAAATTTGGGATATCTTGTATACATATATAGTATAGGTCAATAAAACTAAAAAGTTTTAGTGAATCATATAGTATTTTAAGAAATGTATCATATTGATACAATTTGATTTTCTAAAATATAGTTTTAATGACTGATCAGGAAGTGATTTTGAGAGTCAAAATGAAACTTATTATATCTGTAACAAGATGGTATTAAAAAGAGAGATGCATTCATTTTGAAAAAAGATACAATTACTTTCATGTGTCAAAAAAATATGAGATATGATAAAAGAATATATAATTCTTGATAACGTTCTTGGTACAACGAATTTTTTTAATCGTTACGGCATGTAAAACACATAACCCTATTAACCTTGTCTTCCTAAAATTAAATAATATAGTTGTGTGTACATGAATGTGATTTATGTGCATATGTGTTAATAATGACGTTTTTGTATTCTGTTATTATATACAGCAAAGGACGTTTGCGGCTTTGAAATAAAAATAGGCATCACTCTAAGTACTATCGCCAGGAAAAACTTCCAGATCTGTAGCCTGCTAGAGTACTTTCAACACAGGAATTATCTCATTGCGGTAGATCAAAGTTGCAAAAAGATTTATGTGGGCCTCAGAAAAGGCGCACAGCCTTGCGATGTTCTACAAGCTTACTTCCATGCCTACCTCTGTGCTGTGAGCGCTTGCATAACACGAAAGCTACCCTTGGTAAGTTATAAAAATACAAACCTAGCTATAGAAAGCTGGCAAGCTAGATGTGCGTGTGTATGTATAAAAGATTATAAAGAATAAAGCAGTCATATTTCGATTAACAAACCCTTGGCAAAAATTCAAATATTTAACTACGGTCAAATGCGAGCTGAAGCAAGCAAAATATTTATAAATCAGCCTAAAAATTATTATCATTAAATTATTTAATTTAATTTAATTCAAAACTATTGCATCAGAGTTATTATGAATAACGGTTTCATAATATTAATTGCTTGATCGCTTGTTCTAATGTAAAATAAATTGTGGTCCCAGAAAAGAACAGTGCCATGATTCTGCAAGGAACCATTTCACAGCTTTGAAAATGTGTATTATAACTCTGAAAGGAAGGAATTAGTAATCAGTCCACCATCCGTGTGGCGCAACTATCCGATTAATTCCTTTTAATCAATTAATGTTACGAAAGCGTTATACATAATAGCTCTGATGCAAAAGTTCCTTCTTAAAGACCATTTTTTCAAGTTTAAAAAAGAATGCATTTTTTTCTCACTTTCTTGTACAGACATTATGTTATATTAGATTCGATAATGTGGTATAGGCACATTATGAATAATACAATGAAATATGTTAATCTGTATTATAATAACCGTAAACGATTATAGTCTATAAATCTGGGCAAATTGGTCTTATCACCTCTGACATTGCCATGGTCAAAAGCCAAGTTCTTGCTTCCCTGAAGGGATCCCAGAACAAATGATTGATTCCTTGTGTACCACATTGTGTCACATTACAGGCTTGATCGGCTTTGTTAAAGACAATGTACGCGTAGGACCACTGTGCTATAGCATTTGGGAGGGCTTGCAAAACGAGATATAACTGTGTTGAGTTGTAACATGTAAAATGCGAGTGAAAATGTTAATTTAATTTATTAGTAAAAAAAATGATTAGCAAAAAGAATCTCAAAGCATTGACGTAAATATAGAATAGAACCAATCTATGCAGAAATAGTAAATTGTGAGGTTTGGTAAATTCCCTATAACCACAAGAATCCTACTCTGCAATTCCTAATGTCATAGCGTAAATGTGGGGATTGTGAAAGAGTCAAAGGTGTGAATATTTACACCGTATGAAAGATCCTCTTTGCCTATTGCATCAGTTTTTTTAGCTGCTTTCAACAGTATGTATGGAGTATTATATAGGGTATCCCACGGAACTGAAACAGGCTATATCTCATAAAAATTTGGGAACAGATGTTATTAATAAAAGTTAAAGGGTATCAGACCGTACGTAATATGCAATTTATTTTGTGCACTTTTGTGCATCAGAAAAATACAATTGCTTATTTATTTTCAAGTAGAAACCTATATTTTGAACTGCACCAGCCGATGCAGTTTCTTGTGCTCCATATAAAAGTGGCATACTTATGTCCCAAACTAATTCGTTACAAAGTTATCAAAGTTAAAGTTTCATGCATTATTTCGGTCTCGCGACAAGTGTTCTAGATTACCCAGATACGCTATGTTCTATTATATTCACGCTTATTTCGCGAGATCCCCGGATGTTATATATATTCGGCGCCAGCATACGCCCGCAACGTGTTCGTGCGAATAATTAGGGCGCGTTTCGGGATTTATGGAACACGCTCGTGTATCACGTACTTCCAATGGTTTGGTGTTATCAACCAACCCACGTATTGTCTATAATCGGCACGACCGATGCCGCGATTTGCACGCCCCAGCTGTAATGCGGAAGCAGGACCTCTAGCAGAAGAGATCCTGCCAAGTAGGATATTTGTGTACGGATAGCGCAAAGGAGCGGGTGTAATTTCGAGCGTGTGACTGAACTGTATAGACAAACCATATTTTCAAAGCCACGGCGAAACGACGTCCCTTTCGTGAATATTCTCTTGTGAGAATTGTGATTCCACTCTTTCCAAACAGCACGCACATATTGTTGAGCGTATTCCTCTTATTCACATCGACCCGCGGTTCGGATTTATGACCCGAGTTAAATATTGTCCCCGCTCGTGAACAAATTAGAATGTTTGTAAACATAAAGCAGCTGCTAATACTAGTCACTGAAAGATTAAGATTTTCATCGGTAACTATTTACTACCCATGTGCGATTATTTGTCGACCAAGGGTTTTGCACTCATGGCATTTACGAATAATGAAGCAATTGATTTGTTCATTTTGTTCAGTACATATAATCAAAATGATACTGTGGCTGCAAGGTTGTATTGGAAGATATGTCCCAATGAGCAGCAACACTCGCGTCCGTATTTTTACAGAGTAGAGTCCAATTTATGCCAATACAGCTCTTTCTGATAAATGAAAATGAGACGCACTGAAAATAATTGTTGTAAAGATGAAGGTAATGTGATAGCAGTGCTGGTGAATATCGAATGTAATTTACATGCATCTGTGAGAGATCTGGCTAGAGAATGCAGAATTTCCAAATCTTCGTTTTAATGCATTCTGAGAATATAGAACTTTTATCCTGCTCGATTTTCCATTTGTCAAAAATTACGGTCTGAGAATGAAATCCGAAGAATGAACTGTTGCCAATATTTTTTGTAGCGTATTCAGGAAAATAAAAATGTTGTATTTCATATACTGTGGACCAATGAGGGGACATTCACAAATAATGGGATGTTCAATTAACATCATAAACATACATGGTCCATTAAAAATCTACGCCTTAGGAGGAACACTAACAACCAAACACGGTACATCGTTAATATTTGGTATAGCATAATTGACAAATAGATTATCAGTCCACAGTTTTTTAATGAAACATTGATCAGTCAAAGCTATCTAAACATTTTGAAATCTGATGCATTAGTTCTTTTTCACGATGCAGAGATACCTGTAAGTGTAAGGCGTTGATCACTTATACATTTCTTTTCGAATTGCAATGGCGCGAAAACGATTTAACAATTGAAAAATATGTTTATGCACGTAAAATAATGTAAATTTGAAACTTTGACTTTCATATCCACAAATTAAATTTCATAAAATTTCTGATTACTTGGGTAATGTTATAAATTTTCCACTTGGTTTATGGAAATAAATGTTAATATTATTTACCAATATAGTTGGAGGTCATTTTTTGATAAGGTTATGAATTAAAAATTCATTTTGGATTATTGGAATTTCATTAAATTTGAATAAACAAAAACTGATACAAAAATTTGTGTGGAAAAAAATTGGATTTGTGAGTGGTTGACCAATTGCCTGGAAAGGAAAGGTTTTCAAATTCGAATGTCGGTACAGGCATTCAAACATTTTTTTCAACATCAATTTTTGCATGAAATGTTAATTCAAGTTGAATGAAATTTCATATAAATATATAAATAAATAAATGTGTGTGTGTGTGTTCCCACGAATTGATGTTACACGCACGTAAATACGTATATAGTGTGAAATAATTGCGCGTATACATATATAGTAGAATTCCTATAATGCGAACTAAATTGTGCCACAGTCCTAATACAGCATGAGTAAAAATTTTTGGGAAAGTAACACTTATGGCGTGAAAATGGATGTGTTCTTGAATGGACCCAAATGTCACAATATTGCAATTCCTGTACGATAAGAGTTGCTATTGGATAATTACATAAGTTTGTGCCCGATTTTTGTAGATGTCGTAAACTTTACTGCATGATGCATCTATTATTTTTGTTTCGTGTGCCGCTTTATTGCTGGTCAACGTTCTAATAAGTTGATCTGTGCACAAAAGAAATTTTTTAAAACAAAACGAAAAAATTGTCAGCTATCAACTTTGTTTTTCTAAGTAATATGTATACTCTAGCTCTGCTGGCTCGGAACCTACCGTAAAAAATAGGTCTTAGGCCAAATACCTTAACAGTTGGTGTTGAAAATCAATTTAAAAAATAAAAAAGAAAAAAACGAAAAGGTATCTTTGCAGCATGTAATACTATACCAGTTTTGAAAAAGCGTGAGTGCTAGGACTGTGCATAAAAACATTAAATTTTGAAGATGAACTTTGCACCTTCTGGCATTGATGACAGCATTGTGCGCGCCTTAGTGGAAGGGAATACAAGGATTACAACTGAGGAGATTGTGGAGAGAATGAATGTGGACAACTCGACTGACTGACATTTTCAAGCTCGATACATGGGTGCCGCATTCCTTAACTGAAAGGAATAAGCTAAACGGCACGGATGTGACCATTTTTTTTCTTGTATGTAATGCAAAAAAGTTAGCGAAAGAGGACCTGAAAAAAGGCAAATATAAGTCGACTTTCTATCGCAAAAACTGGCCTCCAATACGGTGAAATAATCACGGAAAATAAGTATTGTCAGCCATTGATGCGGATATTCGAGAGAAATGTTTGGTTTTGATCAATCAAAAAAATGTCATCTTTCATCAAGATAATATGAGCGCACACGTTGCCCAACAGACAGTGTAAAAACTGCAGGAGTTACATTGGGAAATTCTACAAGACACACCAAATTCTCTAAATATTATGCCTATAGATTTTTATTTGTTCCAATCATTGCAGAATGGTTTAAATAGCAACATTTTTCATTCCGTGCATTCAGTTGAATAATTCTTCACACTTTATCGAGAAGAACTGTGCACTTTTTTCAAAAATGAAATCGGTAAGCTTGTATATTGCTAGAAAACATTTATAGAAAAGAATTGACTATGTAATAGATTAATAAAATTGTGTTCTACAAAATTTAACCTATTGAATGTCATTTTTAAATCAGGCACAAATTTATGCAATCGTTATTAGAGTAAACTTCTGTAACTCTTTCTATGCAGAATTGATTGTTATTAAAATAAAAAATGTATTTTGTTTGAAAAATGTTAACCCATTATTTAAGTAAAGCAACCTTTTTTAATTTGATTTGAGGTAAAAAATATGCAACAGTATTTCTTCAATAACCACCATAACTCCAAACATCCCCAGAAAGAATGGGTTGCTTAGAATATTTATGTCTAAAAAAATGTTTAATTAATTACTATTAAATTATATTTTAAATTATATTTTCAAGAAATTAAACAGAAGCGAGTCAGCAGTTCGATTAATCGTTAAATTGAAAAATAAAATTAAATAGGAGTTACAAATTTTTCTTGATTATGGATAACTTTAAAAAAATCTTCTTGTATAAATGACTTTCTACTAACGCAAAGAAGGAATTGCTTAAGTATAATAGATAGAGGATTACAAAAGGAAGGCTATTTTTCTGGATAATTAATTAAAAAGCAAAAAGCACAAACTATTTGTAGGCATTTAAAAGAGCGACAAATGGTAAATTTTTTAAGGATGTTTAATGATTACATCAATATACTTATTTAAAGGTATTTAAAAGAGGTTAAATATGTTTCTCTGGAAGAACTAAACTGGAGTAAAATTAGGGGTAATACAGAATGGCTTAAATGATTTAAAAAATGATTTGTCGAAACGTAAAAATTATACGTTTTTATTTATTTACTTTTATATTTTAAAAATAAAATAGTGCATATCATTCTCTATTGTATTGGAAAAATATGTTATTTGTACAACATGAAACGTGTCGTTATATGGTGTATAATGCTTTGAACACAAAAGTAAATAAAAGCAGGTACTTTTGTAGAAAATAATATGAAATTCGTCGATTTCACGAAATAAGCAATATTATGCGTATTTCGTGAATTTGGAA